>JAXBDA010002548.1:0-41624 GCA_036023075.1 Gaultheria prostrata
TCCGGTGTGTCCTGTTGGTTTGGTCATATGCTTTCTCGTTGTATTTCTATGACCTGTTTTCGTTGGAGTGTCCGATCTGTGGACTCCCAACCTTTCCCCATGGGAATCTTTGATGAATACTATCTCTTAACTTTTGACAAAAAAAAAAAAAAAAGAGTTAGTATAATTAAGGTAATTTCTGAACACCCTGCTTCAAATTTCTGGAGCCGCCACTGTGACTATACGGGCAAAATTATTTAAAAATCCATACATTCATACGATGTTGCATTTTCCATGGCTTAGGCTCCGTTTGGGCGCCTGTGTTTTTTATTTTTTGCTTTCTCTTTTTTGGTTTTTGAGTGTTTGGCAACCAAGGGGAAAAACAGTTTCTCCCAAAATTGTTTCTTCATTTCTGGTGATAGAGAGAAGAAAGCAAAAAGAGGCTCACACCTCCTTTTCAATTTCTACTTCTGGGTTTCTCTCTTCTCTCTCTCCCAAAATGCATTCTGCACATTTCTCCCAAACACTCATCCCATATTCAAAAGTCATTCTGGCCATAATCCAAAAAATCAAAAAGCCAAAAAGTTAAAAATGAAAAGCTGAAAAGTAGGCTCCCAAACATCCTCTTAAAACAGAAACCTAATGGAGTTAAATTGGATTGGTCGAGTAAGATATGGTAATTGATGTCGATTGAGACTATATATATTATGTTTCATTCATGTTTGAATCTGTGCCTTCAGGCTCGAACATTCGCTAGTAAAAATTCAAATATAGCCATGTCTCATTGAAAAAAAGAGAGTATTTTTTCACAAATTGCCTATATGTGCATGTTGTTTCTGAATGTAACGCATAAATCTTAACTGAAAAGTGACATAAGGGCAAGTCCAAGAGGCTCCCTAAACCCTTATCTATCTCTATTTTAGGGAGCCAAACCCCAAAAACAAGCTCCAAGAGCCTCCCTAAACCCCTTCCTAAAATGGAAAATACTACAGTACCTTCCCAAAATCCCCCCATTTAGGGAGGCACTGTTCACTACCCTCTTAAATTTTTAATTCTCTCTCTCTCTCTCTGTGTCCTCCCCAGCCTTTCTTTCTATCTCTCTCTTCCCTCACTCAATTGTTTATTATGCTTTCTCTCTCTCCCCCTTACTTTTTCATTTCTTTATTATTTCTCTCTCTCTCTCTCTCTCCCCTCTTAATAACATTATTTAATTAAAATAGGGAGGATAATAAAGAGGAATTGTTGGAGACATGGATTGGTAAAATGAAAAATGTGCACTGTTCACTGCTTTATGTAGAGAAAAATTTAGGGAGGCTGTTGGGGTTGGCTTAATGGACTAATTGATACTAAATGATACTCCTATATTAAAGGAGTATCTTGTGAGGGTTTTTTTTTTATACTAAATGATAGATTAAGGCTCAGTTTTTCAAAAGATAAAATCTCAGATTTTATCTCCTTTCCAACCTCATTTGATAAAATGAGGCAATGATAAAAGCACACTGCACTGTTCATGATTGAATGACAAAAGGTGTAATTACTATTTCACCCCTGCCCAAAAAAAGTACAAAATGTGAGAACATGAGTACTGGTCCGGT
This sequence comes from Gaultheria prostrata, assembly GCA_036023075.1. Lineage (NCBI taxonomy): Eukaryota > Viridiplantae > Streptophyta > Magnoliopsida > Ericales > Ericaceae > Gaultheria > Gaultheria prostrata. Next base: position 1,575 of record JAXBDA010002548.1, read on the forward strand.
TTGGCATTTTCTAGGGCAATAGTGAGGTCCATGGAGAGGACAATTCTTTTTAGAGGTAATTAAATTTTCATCCGCTTTTTGGATCCCACTTTGATTTTCATCCCCCTATTTTATTTTATGGAGTTATGTTTTCATCCTTCTATAGTGTGATTTACCATTGTTGCCCTTCAAATGGTATATGGTTTATATATATATATATAAACGGAAAATTAGGAACTTCCGAGATTTTAGGATATCACATATTCTTTGAATTTTTTGTCAGTTATTTATATTATATATACACATATATACAAAGTTACCAATTTTGGATCCCTAATTTATCTCAACGTTACCCATCTTAAACTGAGAGATAAGGGGGCATTGAATGCCCAAATAATCTGTTACATATTTTTAGGGATTGCCTAAAATTCAAGCATGATATTATTACCTAAAATCAAGGATTTTTTTGAAATGGTGGATAATCATGGAATATACAAAATGGATACAAAATCTGTGGGATCATTCACAGCAAATCATTTCGTATCATATTCATCCCCATCTTAAGATTCTTGTTCATCTGTTTCCAAACTAGGGGGTTTACAATGCTCATGGTAAAAAAAAAACTTTTTAACATAGAAAAAAAAAATGGTAAAATCTTGTCTAGGTAGGTAACATGGCCAATTTAGACTATCATGGTAAAAAACTTTTACAACTCGGATTTCCTGTTTTTATCATGGTACTTATTATATTGAATACCATGGTAGAAATTTTTTCAATTATTATGGTAAAAAAAACTAATCTAACGAAAATATGGTAAAATGCATTTTCATAGCGGTAACATGGCTAATTCAAATGACTTTATACATGATTTCATGGTAAAAAAACTTGTTTACAACAAATCATGGTAAACAAGTCGTTTACTTCAAATTTTATTGATCATGGTAAAAACAGGAACCACAAACACATAAAAATGGTAAATAAAGCAACATCGGCTAATCAAACCCATTAGTATTTACAAATCACAATCCATTTAACAGCAGTGTCCAAAATGATGATAAACCATGGCCCTTTCCGATGATGTACTCAGCAATGCGAGCTTGACCACCATTGCCCTTTCCAAGTAGCTGAGAGTTGCTACGGCCTTTCACAGACGCCAGTTTCCTCTTCGCAAAAACCTGAAACTAAATCCATCTCGCGAAAACCATACATGGTAAAATTCTAATTCAGTTCATGGTAAAGCCCTTAATCAGTGCACGGTAAATCACTAAAATCTCTAAACCATTACAAATGTCATAATCAAACCCAAGGATTCACATATAATGCACGAAATCTATGGAACCAAATCCTTCGACGCAACTTTTATTTGCAAAGGTGTTTTATGTACCATTATTTTTTACCATACCAGCCAAATTCAAAGAAGGTTTAGATGATGAATTTCGGCCTGTTTTATTTTTTTTTGCCATCAAACACACCATTCAAATCCCATAGTATATTCCATCATAAACCCAAGATTAATATGATAAAAAACTACCTCAATATCCATTGACCAAACAACAATAAAAAAAGCAAGGAAACTGTATGGTGATCATGGCAAATAAATAAGGTCATTCGACAGACTATAGTAAAACCAAGAAGAAACTGTATAAATTGACAACAATAGAAAGTGGGAAATAGATAGAAAACATGGTTTAATCACATAAATTGGAAAATCCATAAGCATTTTTTGCCACGAAAAACTACCATGTACTACCACAGTCAGAGCATACTCACGAAATCTCCGGTTGCCTAACAAGCTGAAATCTCAAGCTCTCATTACGAAATCTCCGGTCACCTAACTTCTTATGTACATGCCAATACAGGCTTAGTGTAGTTAGATAAGGGCCACATGCATACTTGAAAGCAATGGTAAAAAATATTGACCAAGACTAAGCTTATAGAGTTAACACCATTCTAGGTTAATAAAACTTTATTGTGATTATGGTAAACTAAATGTATCATTCTTCAAATTCTTCAGATTATGGTAATTCAACAAGTAATTTATCAACCAATCACTAGGAATCTGGGCAAAAAAAAAGAAGAAGGTATAATCACAGAAATCACATAAACTGATTACTCCGTAAACGACGGTAGAGTCGACCACAATAGATAGAAAACATGGTTTAAATAAAAAACGTAACTATTGTGCATTTTAAAGGATTTGGTTTTTTCATTTTGCGAAGGATTTGGTTTACCTTTTTGTTGATGAAGAAATTCCCCTTGATTAGGTACCAGTTCGATGAAAGCAATGGAGTCACTATGAGCTTCTCTTCCAATTTCAAGACGATTTCCGGCGAAGGTGGACGATTAGGATGGTGGAAGGACGATGGCGAGACGTCGAGTGTTCAATGATTGGGTTTGATAGGGATGGCGAGAATGGTGGATTGGTTTTCTCTTCATCTAGGATTTCTGCCGTAATATTAGGAATTGAAAACAGTCAAGTGATTTCAGGGATTTTGATTTTATCCCCAAATACCGTAATTGCAGTCCAGGACCTCCTAAATTTGAAATCAGTCCACTTTCTACCCCTTATATAAGCAACTTTTAATTTAGTCTTCATTCCCCTAAAATGTTATTTATTATATATTTATATATATCTACAAGGGCATTTTGGGATTTTATTTGAATCTCGGGATGGAAACATAACTCCTTAGAATGCTGATGATGATTTTCTAATTTCAAGTGCATTAGAGGATGATTATTTAAGTGCCCCTTCTTTTTAAATGTTTATTTTTATTATATATGGTGGGTTCCCTTAAAGAAAAGGAAGGACAAAATGGTAAATAATATATTGGGTGGAGATTTAATCACACTTGAATTTTATCTAATGAAAAAGATAATGATTTTACCAAGTGTTTCCCATAAAACTTAACGGAAAACTCAGTCCAAAGAGTATCTTGTGAGGTTTTTTAGATGAGGGGGGTAAAACTGTACTACTCCTATAATCTTTCTTTCCCTTCTTTTTCCGTTAACTTCCAAACAAACCCTAACCATAAAAGACAACTCCTAAACCCTAAAAACCCATAACAGTTTCCCCACTTGCATAAACCTAAAACACGTACCAGAAAGTAAGCCTCCGAGCTTTTCAATCATTCTTTCATGGCAGCCATAGCAATGGAGGTCAAAGCAATCGAAGAGCAGCAGCAGCAGCTGATAGAGATGAACAACAAGGTGCTGTGCCAGCTGTCAGACCCAGAGGGGGCTCATCTGGGCGACCCCGTGTACTTCCCTCAGAACGCCGGTCCAAAAGAGCTCCAACAGATGGTCAACAAGCTCCTAAAAAATGTAAGCTTCCAACTTTGTTGTGTTATAGACGTGGGTTTATTGATTTTAGAAGAGAAGTTTTTGATTTGGCGTCTGAGCAGAAAAAATAGGGAAAGTAGTTCTACAATCATAATTGGGACACGGAATTACGTTCTTTTTGTTGGGCTCTGGATGGATAGACTTGGATTTTGATATTACAACGAAAGGTTTAGCAGACTTTTTCGCGGTAGTGGAGTATCATTGGCGGGAATCGGGTGTCGAAATTGTGAATTTTAAAATTATATTTTTTGGCACCAGAGCATCTGAAGCGGTCACGTACGGTCATGAATCGGGGAAACAATAAGTGGATACAAAGCTATACGAATCGTGCATTGGCTGATATGGCTCTGTATTTTTGTAGCATCCGGTACACGAGTGTGTAAGGGTATCGGAAGGCTGAAACATAGCGGCCGATATTTATATGTATGTACGAATGTCGATTGTTTCTCTTTTTTATTGTTCGAATGTTGTCAATCTGTAAACTCATGTATTATGGTTTTAGATTAACAATGACAACATGATCTATACAAGCACTGGTTCTTGTTTGATTTTGGTGTAACATGATAAAACATTGAACTTTGTTGGAATGGACCCAGGTTGCACAATATTCTCAAGTTGTAATTTCTTGAAATGAATATGGCTAGCCAGTTATTTGCCTGCTGATGTACAACTTAGGTTCACTTGTGTGCAAAAAATCTACTCAAGTTGTGGTCCTTTATTTCTGAAATGGCTGCCTTAATGACAATCTGCAATCTCTAGTTTCGATTGTCTGCCAAGGTTGCAATTCCTATTTGCTTTAACCAACCCATTGCTGTAGATCTTCCATAAGCAGTGGTTACAATTCTCATTAGCTTTAAGGAACTCATATCTGGATTGGGATATCCCTGTTTGATGCCCCATCTAATTGGTACAGTTAGAAATCTGTGCCAATGAATTGTTTGATTTCCACTGTTAGAAGAAGTCTTTGGGGATTCCCGAGGTCATTATGCTTGCAATTCTCTTTACTTAGTAATCAACATTTGGTTTGTGCAGGAAGAAAAGTTACCTTATGCATTCTATGTATCAGACCAAGAGCTTGTTGTGCAACTTGGGTCGTATTTACAGAAACACAAAGGTTTTTATATTTCACAAAATGCAACTTTCTAGCTTCCACAATCTGTTCTGCTGGTGATATTAGAGTTATTTTAGATTCTTCTTACAGAGTATGAAGCTTTATTAATTCCATTTTCCCCACAAATTATGCAGTTTCTGTGGAGAAGGTACTGACAATAGTTTATCAACCACAAGCAGTTTTTAGAATACGTTCAGTTAGTCGTTGTACTGCAACAATTGCAGGTAAAAATTTAGTTTGTGTTTTTATTCTTTTATTATATAGTGGCAAGGATGATACATGTTATAAGTGAAACTTGAAGCAGTTTTTCTAGTTTACATTTTCCCTTCTGCTTCTGTTCCCTTCTTCTTCTTCTTTTCTCCGTCTCCATTTCCTTTGCTTTTGGAACAACTGGAACCAAATGTTTTATGTGTTTCCATTCATGCTGGTGTGTAGTTTTGACTGAATGGAAAGTGCTCAATCTATTGCTGATTCCTATGGTGTTATATTGCAGTTGTTGGGCCATACACGTACCATTGCTGTGGCCTGTTTTATTGATATATACATGCATATTGATAGGAAGGCATAGAGGGAATGCCACCTTTACAACCTTCCTAGCGATTATGTTCTCCTTTTCTGAGAGTTTCGTTACTGCAGGTCACACCGAAGCTGTACTTTCAGTTGCTTTTAGTCCTGATGGTAGACAATTGGCTAGTGGCTCAGGGGACACCACTGTCCGGTTGTGGGACCTAAACACCCAGACGCCGCTGTTCACATGTACAGGTCAGTTACCAAGCATCATCATCATCTTTGAAACCGTATATGTTGGAGGACAGTTCAAATGGATTAATTAATATGGTAGGGGGAAAGTCTTAATGAATTTTGGACTGGCTGAAAGTATGTGTATGTCACTTTAACTTATTTTCTGGACTCGCATGCATCTGGTCTCTGCTTAAAATTGCCTGTACTATTTCCGAATTGCTGGAGGAGGATACATCTCTAGCTGTGGGCACTTCATTTAAAATGATACCAAATTGCAGGATTTTTTTTACTACGATTGTGATTTCAGTATGTACGGACTGTACTTGAGTACAGACTTCCATAGCCATCTGTCTGCATCTTGTTATTTTTGTCATTCTTTAGTGTGGTTAGTACTTTTTGTAAAATATTGCATGCCATCTCTCCTTTATGGCAAATAGTTCTTCCATATTAGAGTCTTTAGTGATTTTAGTAGGGTGATGTTTTGTGCTCAGTTCTTTTTTTTTTTCCCGATAAGTTCTCAGTCTTATAAAGCTCAAACCAAGATACAAAATCCAAGGGGCATACCCCAGGCCAATACAAGGACTAGCAACAAAAGAAAAACCAAAACCAGAAAAAGCCTATACTCCGCTATACAAATTCAAAGCCCAAAACAAATCAAACTTAAACCTTGAAATGCTGGGAAATGCCTCAGCTCCTACACAAATCCATATTCTCCTGGGATGGAGTTATCAACCTAATAGAACTCAAAAAATCTCTAATAGAGTTTGAAGCAGTAAAGGAAACCTGGTCCAAATCTGTGGAAGATGCTTGTAAAATCCTCTTATTCCTCTTCCTCCAAATAGCATATACAGCAGCAGCAAAAGATGTTTTCAAACTGGTATTCCTGGGACTCCTCCCTCTAGAATTCAGAAGAAACCAGTAAATAACCAACACCATTTTACAAGGCACACCAGTTGTGAGACGCCACCTCGGGGGGCAAGGTGGGATTAGTCCCACATTGGCAATTCAAGGGAAAGTGAATTGGAATATAAGGAAACGCCCACCAGCTACTGTTAACTTGAGGTTAATCTTTTGAGCCACGTGGTTAGGCCAAAGGTTAGCAGGTCATCTGGGGCGGGTCGTTGTACCAGTCATAAGATTTTTCTCCATAAGACTTCCAAATTAAAGATGAAAAGGGGAATTCAAAAAACAAATGGTCATTCTTTTCAAAAGAAAAGAAAAGAACAAATGGTCATGAGATTCCAACTGAAGTCTGCACAAACTGCACGCATCATTCACTCTCATGCCCCAGTTTTTAAGTCTATCAGTAGTACTTAATCAATACTGAACAGCAAGCCAAAGAATGGAAGACCATTTGGGAACATGAGGACCATCCCAAATAGTTGTGTAAACATTCTGTTGAAAACACAACATATTATTTTTTGCCTTCCTAGATTTTATTATATTGGAAGTGTCCTATACAACTATTATTTTGTCGTCATTTCAGGTCACAAGAATTGGGTTCTTTGTATTGCCTGGTCACCTGATGGTAAGCATCTTGTTAGTGGAAGTAAGGCTGGAGAGCTTCAATGCTGGGACCCTCAAACAGGAAAGCCATCAGGTGGTCCACTTATGGTATGACCTTCCTAGTATTTTAGCATTCTTTGTTGCTTTATATTGATTTCATTATTATGCCATATTTGTTGCTTTAAACTACACTACTATAATGTGCTATTGGATCACACAGGAAAAATAAGATCACAGCGCCTTGTTGTATGGACATAGACCTAGGTCATATTTCCCTGTGCAGTAGTTTAATTTTGTTTGTACAAGAAGTTCTTATAGTTGCAATCACTTGAGTTGATCCATTGACTAAATAAAGCTTTGTGTCATTTGCTCTTGTGAGTTGCATTGATAGTTTACATTTATGACATTTCTCCTACTTGAAACTGGTCAAAATAAGTGGAATGTATTCCTTCGCCATGTCAACCCGAAAAATATTATGGTACTAATGATTGAGTTTTACATGTCTCAGGGACACAAGAAATGGATTACTGCTTTGTCTTGGGAACCACTACACCTAAAATCTCCCTGCCGTCGTTTTGTAAGTTCTAGTAAAGATGGTGATGCACGGATCTGGGATATTTCAACGAGGAAATCTGTCATTTGTCTTAGTGGCCACACACTAGCAGTAACTTGTGTCAAATGGGGCGGCGATGGAGTGATTTATACAGGGTATTATTTTTCTACTTTTGTTATGATCTCATGTAAATTTCTTGTCCTCTTGAGTTCTTATGGACACTAGACAAACCTAGAGAAGATTTTTAGTATGCTTTTGAAGCTGTTATAAAGTTGGTCATTTTATAGCTTAAGTATTTGGTATTTTAGTTGCTCTGGAGATAAGAGATGTTTACATACGGTGTAAACAAAAATTGGAAAATTATTTACAAATAGGATATTGGGATTACCCTATCATTTGAGATGAAACTATCATTTCTTTAGTAGTTTGGAGTTAATTTAGTACACATATCAAAGAGTTCAAGTTAGGAACCAATTTTTTATTGGAAAGATTACACTAAGAAAAAAAAAAAAGGTTGGTAGATGTTGGCTTGTTTTGTTTGTGGGGAGATTTGTTTGAATGATCCCATAGGGAAAGTCCTGAAGTCACCATCGCATTTCATCCTCTCTTTTTTGGGTGTATGAAAACGTCTAATTCTTCTTGGTTGCTTTTAATATATGTATGGTTTCTCTGGTCCCTTATCAAGAAAAAACTAACAATAAAAAAGAGAATATGGAATGTATATTTGCTTTATGTTGCCAATTTGAAGTCTCAACTATACTGGTGTATAGGTTATTTTAGGGGAATCACTCAATTAAGTTTGATTTGACCTTTCCAGTTTTGCAGTAATTTTGTCCGTTGACAGTTTAGCAGTCACTATTATCGAAGCTCTCATTATGTTTCAGAGTTTTGATGGTATCTTCTATTCATTTACTACAGCTCTCAAGATTGTACAATCAAAGTATGGGAAACTTCACAGGGGAAGCTAATTCGTGAACTGAAGGTGAATGAATACATCTTTTAGAAATTAAATTTTAATTGGACCCTACTTTTCCTGTGTGCATTGATATGCTGCTCTACATCGTTATGTTTTTGTTATTTCTATCATCTCGAGGTTAGGAGTAATGTGCATCTCATGCAATGGATCAGGCATCTGATGCAAATGAATCCATTTTTAGTGGGTTTGAGAAACTGGGGAACGTAGTGGTGGAGTAGGTGTATGTCGGCGGGGGCGAAGCCAAGATTTATTGTTAGGGGGCGCCAAAACTTAGGACCTTAGTTTTCCACGTTTCCAACTCCAAATCCTACTATGGGTCTTCAAGTTTTTTCGATTGACTTGTGCATGTTTCCTTTATGTAGTTAGGAGATTGATTTTTACACTCCACTCCAGAATTGTTACATTACAAATTTTGTCTTTCAACCTCTCACATGGGAGTGTATAATGCAAAAATAGAGTGCTAAAATCACTTCACTTAGGGGTTTTAGGGGGGCGTTAGTGTTAATACATTACGGATATAATATGCATTATTTGCTAATATATAGGGGGTTCTTTGCAAATGGGGGTGGCTAGATACACGGTCTTCGGTAGAACTCAACCCGAAAAGCTAGCTATGGAAGTGAGGGTGCCCTCACCCTTATATGCTTCATAATACTTTGGTACCCAGACAATGTGGGACTTCGCTTCATCCCCTCCCCTCACACGTAGCGTGCTCACTCGGGAGCACCTACCATGTGCAGGCTAGAGACACGCACCCTACCCATCTCTGGTACCCAGTTCCGATACCATGTGGGTAGAACTCAACCCCAAAAGCTAGCTATTGAAGTGAGGGTGCCCTCACGTTTATAGACTTCATATTACTTTGGTACCCAAGTGATGTGGAACTTTGCTTGACAGGCCATAGCACCCCCCACCCATGGCCAAGGCTTTGTCCTGAATGTTGGAATCTATGTAGTTCAAACTTCAGTCTTCAGTCAGGCCTTCCGTTGGGTTTTTGATATTCTGATGTAGCCAATATGTATCCATATCACATTTCTCGCCAGTTTCTTGTATATTTCCGGATGTTCCTCTTGATCCTATCCCACATAATGTTGTTTAATATTGCTTTTTCTACCTGTCATGGTGTATTTGTTAAGGATAGATTGGAAGTTGCATTACTATTCTTTTGTTCAATACAAATTATAAGAAGTGTTTGCTATTCTGATATCTTCACCATGGAGTTTAGAATCACATTCCTTAACAAAGATTCTCAAGGGAACTTATTTGGTTATCGATTTTGATAAGTAGAAACTGATCTTGTATAGTTTTCCATTGCCATTGTATCCGCTTTTGACCTCCTTTAACACTTTTTGTATGTTCTATAATGATTCTAGGGCCATGGGCATTGGGTTAATTCCCTCGCATTGAGCACTGAATATGTTCTCCGCACTGGAGCTTTTGATCATACTTCAAAGCAATATTCATCTCCGGAAGAAATGAAGGAGGTAATGTTTAAAAACCTAATAATCTTTTGGCGTAAAAGTCTTAGCAAGTTTTACTTGGCTTTGCTGCATCTCCTCATATTTGGTGCCTCTTTTGTTCGTTGTAGAAAATATATTGACATTCATGCATGAAACTAAGTTCTCCTACAAAGCTTATCCGAAGGAGCCACAAATTTCCATAGAAGCCAAAAACGGAAGATAGAGAAGAGGTCGCAGGATCATACCAGTTGGAGTGGAGGTAGGATAGGGAGGCGAAGAAGGAAGGGGGTGGTGGCTTGTGCCCTTGTGTTTAATGTGGATGATTTGGCTAGAATGTGATAGAAAATCCTTCAACGGCTTGGTGGAGACCATTTGCTGGTTTTTTGGAGGGAGAGAGGCTGCTATTTGGAATTTGGACACATCCTCTTTGGCAAATTGCCTACCCTGAACTGAAGCACAATTTGGAGGGTCCTGCTCAATTAGATTAGTTGACCTTGGTGCACATGTTCTTTTGCTCTTAAACCTTCGATCTAACTAAAGTTATAAACCAACCAAACCAAACCGAGCCTGATGTCCCAACCAATTGGGATCTAACTAAAGTTATAAAGCTTAAAAATTAAAATGCTTTATTTACGTGATACACTTGTAATCCTGGAAAAAGATTGTCTTCAATCCTGCCATGTGCTTTTTTATCTGCAATTATATGTCCTCTTTTTGACGCAACAGGTGGCTCTGGAAAGGTACAATAAGACGAAAGGAAATGCCCCCGAAAGATTGGTTTCAGGGTCTGATGACTTCACAATGTTTCTTTGGGAACCTGCAGTTAGCAAACATCCCAAAACTCGTATGACAGGTCATCAGCAGGTATAAGCGATTGATTATTGATATCTTTGTGCCAGTTTGCATCTCTATTCATCAATACAATATTCGAACTTTTGTTCTCTCTCCTCTTACCTCATTAACAAAGTTGTTTTCGTTTGTTTATTCGTTTTGGGTCAATTTGTACTGCACTCTACTGCCGTGCTTTGCTCTCTCCCTTTCCCTCATATGTTGACCTAACGATGCTATATGTGCTTCCAATAAACGATTTCAGAGGACGAGGATAAAATTTGAAATTCTTTTAACCAAAACAAGGGAGAGGAAAAAAACTCAAAACCCTTCAGCATCTGAAAGGGATTTTTCTGATCATTATTAGCCTCATTGGGCGACTCCAAAAGTACCTGACATCATTGCAAGTGGATAAGGCTGTCTTCCATTCAATGCACCTAAATTATGCTCAGAAATCACTCAATGCTTGCCTTTGCATGCTATTTTAGTATCTCTTTCTCATTCAGAAAGTTTGGCCTTCATGGTTCGAAGAATTCCATAGGGCATGTTAAAAGCCAGCTTCTTGTTACAGGCATTCATAGTTCTTAGTTTCTTACATTAAGGCCGACTTCATTTTAATGTTATGCATCATCTGAAACAGTCATAGCCGTAACGTATGCTAAATTTCTATCTATCATGCAGTTTCAATAGATCTTTGTATAGTCTTTGATCATTGCTTTAAAATTTCTGTATGGTATTTCTACCTCCGTTTACCTCCACTATTTGTGCTTTCTACAGCTTGTCAACCATGTCTATTTTTCTCCTGATGGGCAATGGGTGGCAAGTGCTTCATTTGATAAGTCTGTCAAGTTGTGGAATGGGATCACAGGGAAATTTGTTGCCGCTTTTCGCGGCCATGTTGGGCCAGTTTATCAAATAAGGTTGGCATTGTTTTTCCTATGTCATTTGTTCTTGTCCCATTTCTGAATGCTAATCCTCATATATTACAACTGTTGTGCTGCAGTTGGTCTGCTGACAGTAGGCTTCTTTTAAGCGGAAGCAAAGACTCCACACTCAAGGTAATATTTCAGGGTGGTTTTTTTTATGTTTTTCTTGATGTTTTATATTGGATCAGTTACCGCATTGTTGACAACAAGAGCATAAGATTTAAATAGCCTTCATCTGATTTGTCCTTGTAAAATACATTTAATTTTAAAACTTTATTTGTTGCTATTTAATTTTGTCCTTATTTGGTCAAGCAATATTCCCTTCATTGTACTTCAGCCTTTTGAGTCTTTATGCTGGACTTTATATCATAATTTATGTAATTGTGCGTTCTAAGTGCTGTAGTATTTTAGTTGAACTTGATCTGTAATCTGTATGCAATTGAATTTTGAGTCGAACCGATCCATTCGCCAGGTTTGGGACATCCGGACGAAGAAATTGAAACAAGACCTCCCAGGCCATGCGGATGAGGTACATTTTCTTTGGAAAAACCATTCATACTTATTATCTGTCAAGGTTATTACTAATCCCTTTTGTCTTCTTTTCCACTTCGGAAAGGTTTTTGCTGTTGATTGGAGTCCAGATGGTGAGAAGGTGGCCTCTGGTGGTAGGGATAGAGTTTTGAAGCTATGGATGGGCTAGCATACATAGGTCACAACAGGTCTCCGACAACTTGTATATCAGTGAAAGGACTTTATGCATCATATCTGCTGCTTCCATAAAGAGTTCACACTGTATATACACGGTATAAATAGGCGCTATGATACGAGGATGTGCCTCGATGATGAAGGTGGTGATGGCTGCTAGCAATTACATAATTGGCGGCAAGTGTGGAAGGTTTTATCTTTGATATGCCCAGGAGTAAAAGGTGTATGTCAGATGGTCATGTTTGTTCTTGTGTGAGTTTATTTTTGGTTGAGTGGTTTGGAGAGTTGTTTTTTTTGGGGGGGGGGGGGGGGTACCCGTCGAGGAGATTTTGAATTTTACTTTGGTTTATCCAATTTAATTTTTAGGTAATCTAGCCATTTCAAGTACATTTAGAGGGGAAGCTTTAATTTGTTTTCAAGTTCCTTATCATCTGCCCACCTACATGCCAATATTATCTCTGTTTTTCTTTCTTTCTTTTTTGCTGCATGGAATCAAGGGATGAACAAAACAGACGAAATGTTCCCGAACCTTTTTCTATACGAGAGATCCCTAATTCATTTTTATTTTTCTAACAAAAAGAACATCGATGTATATATTTAATACAGTAAAGAATTATTCTAAGGTTCATTATACACTTTTCTAATAGGTCCAGTTCACCTCACCTTTTTAAAAGGCCTCGTGTCCACTAACCACTATGATGAATCCCTTTGTAAAGTCCAAGGTCCACTTCTTATTTTTCACATGACAAAAATGCCCCTGCACTTATGAGACAAGTTCTAAAAACAGAGAGAGAGAGAGAGAGAGCACGTTTCATTTTTACTCCCGATCAATTTTGATAGAATCCTAAGATTTGAACGAGCTATACCAAGGTAAGTCTCTCCCTCTCTCTCTACGCCGATGGTGGGTGGTGCCGAAGATGGGGACTAGGTTCGATGGGGTAGTACATACACACTAGTAACTTTCCCCATTAAAGTGAAGATGTTCAAAAAAAGCATAGAAAGAAGCTTTTTCTAAAGCTAAGCCCACTGTACAAGTACGTCAAGTTCCTCCAGGTGCACACAAGGGTTCTCCAGTCGATGGGTTTTATATTGAGGGATAAACTTGTACTGTTGACTATAGGTGAACCGGAGACCTTTTGAAATTATTAGGTGGACCCGAGATTTTAAAAAATGCCTATAGCGGACCTAAGGCCAACTATACTTAATGAGAATGGAAAAATAGCCATAAATTGAATAACCTATATAAAATGTTCGACAAACTACCTATCAAAAGGTCACAAATTAAACATGACAGGAAACACCAAAAATTTGCTAAACTGCCTTGAAAACATGTGTTCTAGGTTTTATCTTTCAATCTTAACCATGTAACAATGTCAGCCATGAATTCTGGAAAATGCTGCAAAAGAAGCTAAAGGTCTGGCCCAAGAGAGAATCTCTTCGAACATAAAATGATTAGCGGAAATGCAAATGCTGAGTAAGAAAACGTAAATCAAACAACCGAGGGGCTTCGTAGAACGAACTGCCATCCAATATATGATTACTTCTACTGTTTTTTATTTACAATTTGACAGCCAATTTTACAACACGACACTGTGCATCAATCACATATTGTAGACGTAATCACCGATTTTCCAGCACCAAAGTTATTACAAGAGTGTAAGACCTTCAATAGTACTATATAATCACAAAGAGATGGAATTCATAACAAGGACACTGAAGTCCAAAAGACCAGCTTTTTGCTTTTTCACCTGCTAGTAAATACCATGATTCAAACAGCAAGAAAGTTCTTCTCCTTCAGGCTTTCCACATTATCCTTTAAGTTCACCTCTAATGGAGTGAAGTCGATGTCCAAACTTTTTGCTTTTTCACTTACTACATGGTAGCCTAGTTGCAAATGCGTGCCATCGTCACATCTGCAATGTATGAAAAGTAACTCGTGTGAAGATTTTTGGCAGGATCAACAAAACATTGGAAATTCTCCTCTCAGGATCAACAGAACATTGGAAATTCTATTCGAAAGCTTGTCCACAGCAATATTTTTGGCGAACGTGGGACGTCTTCTTTCCACAAAAATGTGCTATTAAGATTTCTCTAGCTTGCGACGCTTAATAGTAATTTTACTCCTGGAACATTCTTGAATAAAGGCATAACAGCCATCAAGAAGACTATGTACCGGTGATAGTAGAAATTTCCTCCACATATTGCATTGAAAATAGGCGCTTAAGACCTGTACCAGGTGGCAATACCCAAATCACTTTTGGATACATACCAATATCCTACAAGACAAATTCAATGGCCTTAGGCTCACGGATCAAACAATGCAGTAAAAAAGAAAAAAGAAAAAAAAGGATAATAAGTTAAATCATCATTTTGGAAGACCTGTTGTAGCATTTTTTCATCCGTGTATGCTACGGAGTATCCTCTTTTGTCCTCTTTTTCTTGTTCTTGATATCAGTTATGGTTTCCAGCATGAATTCCATCTGTGAGGATTATCCAGTTAGTAAGGTTACGCAAGGAAGCATAAACAACAGGAAAAAATATTCTAGGATACTCCTGGACGCATACTCTTTTGGTTTGGAAGTCAATTTCCGGAAGAGGCCTTCAACTCAGTAGCCCTGTTCTGCACTCAGCACAAAACTTTTCATAGCAACATGGTCCTCACCTCGTAGATTTATCCCGCAGCCTGCCTAGTCGGACATAATTTCAGCTCTAGGACTCTAGGAATGACATATTTTACAGAACACAAACTGCTTTTGTTTTCCTGTCAACAGAAGAAAACAGATAGAAGCCTAGAAGCCAGAAGTACCAATATTTCAAAGTGGCTTACACTGTAGTATTGTCAACCTCTTGCTCAGCATAATCATGAAGTCATACATCATATAACTGAAACCAACATAAAGGGAACAACTTCTAAAATGGGGTTGATAAACACCGTGCACCCAAATAATGGTATCTTGAAATATCAATTAAAGAGTAAGGAGGGTAATGGTAAAGAAATTGATCTAAAAATAGGTGGGGCAAGAAAGATAGCAAGTGACCATCTAGTCCAGGCTAACTACAATAATGCCTGACCATGGGAAGTGCCCATGACATTTTTCTCGAAGAGTAAGAAGAATCAGCTGCTGAAACCACCAATGCAAATTACAAAGCATGTAAAAGGTTTTCATTTGCAGCAGTGTGGTACCACTACATTGGCCACATCATTGGCAATCAGTAATACCAATTGCTAGCATAGTATACTAAAAGCATAGCCCACGTTCTTTTGAGTCATGTTTCAAATACTTTTTTCAATCGAGTTAGCAGAGTAGCATGCAGCATACAAGGATAGTCTTCTCGCTCGGGCAGAGTCAGGATGCCACAATGTAAAAGTTACTCACCTTGAGCAAACTCCACAAACGTACAAATAAGATAATAGAAGCGTCAGATTCCACAGGGATAGATTGTCTTCTTCTAGTTACTCATCCTGAACATATCAACAGAAGTCATTCTTACATCCTTCTGAAAGTTCCAGAAACAGAAAGGAAGAGACGTTGAGTTGGTTGACTATGCTTGTCTAAAAAATGTCCTACGTTGTCAAATACTAATTGTTAGCAAATCCAGTAAACCTTGATGTGTATTTGTTGGTGAATCAAATACTTGTAGTCAGAGAAAAAAAGAACAATTTAAATAAATAATTGAAGCACCTCGAAACATTTAGCGAGAGAAGCCAGAAGTTTTGCACCGAGGAAGCCATGCCTGCAACAAATGCTGCAAAAACAGCAGCATAACTTCACATGGAAATACAAACAAATATCAATCCCACAAACAATAGGAGAGAGATTAACAGATAAATCATAAAGGAAAAAGACATCTCTAGTGCAACAAAAAGTAACACACGCAAATGGCATGAAGCCCCAGCAGATCTAGCATGCCGCTATGTCATGCACAGAAAGAAGTTTCATTACATCCCAAGGTAGAGATAACATTAAAATCTGTGCAAGTTTCATTACATCCTAAGGTAGAGATAACAATAAAATCTGTGCATGCTTTCCAAGAGGCTTAAAGGAAAGCTGTTGATGGGGTTCTAGAAGGATTAGATGAGAATCATATTTGTAAAATTATTTACTAGTTAGGTCCTATCTTACCTGTTGTTCAAGACTAAACTTATTTCCTGGTAGGATATGTTTTGTTTATTACTTGCTCAGTCCAAACTTGTTCCTCAATATCCGGATTCCAACTCTAGTTACCATGTACAGGTCACTTACCAAGCATCATAAAGGTATTCTACCGAAGTTTTATTTTTGCTACAGTTGTTTGGTTCTTTTAGCGAACCACTGTTCACAAGCTTCTCATTATTTTATTATTTCTTTCTCTCTCCTCTTTTCTCTCTCCCCTCTTTTAATTAGCATGTACTATAACAATATTTGATAAGAATGGAGAGGATAATAGAGAAGATTGTTGGAGTGTTGTAAGAGATGTGAGTAGGTAAAATGAAAAATGTATACTGTTCACTAGCATTTTTGGCTCACATTTTGTCTATTTTGTTGCACTTGCTCTAATAGTCTATTATAAGGCCTTTGCGCGCGCGCGCAAGAGGTTCAGGAAAAAAGGATTTCAAAATTTGAAGTTTCCCCACAGAGTTTTCTATCAAATACATTGCATGGAGCATACATATTGATAATATTACAGCTGAAATCAGGTTTGATGGTACCTTTTAGAAGTATAAAACTTCTGCTACTGCATGAAGCCTCCAAAGTAAAAATATTAAATATCTAGATTCCAAATAGATACAAGTCCACCAGCTGCACCATTTGCATCCACCTCCATGTATTCCAGTTCAGAATGCCCCCACAAAAAGTTTACACACACCTTTGACATTTCTTTTTGTTTTGTTTCTTGAAAGAACATTACGTCTATTCTTCTTTGATTCACCAGCTGCTTTATCATCCCTCTCCTTTCTTTCAACCCCAGACCTCTCACATTCCATGACAGAATCTTCATTGATCCAAGTGAAAACAGCAGTCCAGAAAAGAAAACAAGCACCAACCCTCAACATGCAACACACCTTTGCTATAAGGAGGTAAAAATCAGATACCTTCATTCATACAAGCAGCTCTTTCCTCATCTTGTACTTCCGTGCAACACACCTTAAAAATCGGCCAAGTGAGCATAAAATCTGAAATAGGCAAGATGAATCAAACGAAATTTATTCACAAGTTCAGCTTTCTATGAAACCTGGTACTTACCATAAACTTCAAGTTACACACAATTTCAGTAACAATTGCAGTAGGAATTAAGTAAAGACGCAGAAAGAAAGAAAGAAAGTGCGCAGGTCTAAGGTCAAGCTTCTTGAAGAAATTGAAAATCATAAGCTTGCTACTACGAAACCCTGGCTTGCACCTTCTATTGGATGATAACAAAAGGAAAGACGTTCTAGCACAATGTCAAAGCTATTGAGAGCATCCTAAATCCAATCTTTAACAGTTCTTTCAACAAGTGACTTCAGAGAAAATAATTACTCATACAAGCTCCAATCACAATTCCCTAATTATTATCAGAAAAGCACTCATTTTCTTTTCAAAATTCACATCAGATTGCCTCTCTAGCTACTAAAGTTTCCACATGAAGAGGGATTCCCGAGGCTTGGATCTGTTTTGAAAAGGCTGCAACAAAGTGACCAATTCATCCTGAATAACAACCCCCACCCCTAGCTACTATCCTAACTTCTCAACAAAGCACCATAAAAAATTACCTTAAACATAGCAGCCTTGTCCATTTGAAAAGATAGGAAAGTTAAAAGCATACTCATTAACCCGAAAAATAACCAATTTTACTTACACGTGAGTAGGCTGCGAAACAGGACCCTGGATAACGGTATATGCAAGAGACAATATCTGCGGACAAAGGAGAGATATTCACAAATTGTTTTTTGGGAAAAAAAAATGACATTTCAATTAAAACACACAGAATAAGGAGGAAGAAGAACAATAACAAACTTGATAACAACGAGTGTAAGCCCCGCTTGGTACGTGAGTGAGTAACAATCTCGCCTAGATCTCGCTCGATTTGCTCAGTATCACCATCTAAAGCAACCTAGGGTTTCAAATAAACAATCAAGTGATCAAGCAAAAAGGATGCATATGAATCCGAGTATAAACCACAGAAATAGCATATTAGACGTTTCCAATTAATTTCTCCATTGCCGTACATTACATTTCGAAGGCGGGCAATGCAGAACATTCAATAAAAATTTTACTTCACTTTGATGCAGAAAAATACCCATCCGTAATGAGCCAAAAGCAACCCCGATGTGAACACAATAATGCTACATCGACCACGTTAGTCCACGTATGTGAACCACATTTATTTCACGTACAAGATAATATGATACACAAATATGGTGTATAAACGCAGTCCACCAGAGTATTACTCACGTATTTGTCAAGTGAACTTTGATGAACACATCATTCCCAGAAGCTTCAAAGAACACACTTTCCTTAACACATCAAAGAACGTACTGCCATATGGAACAGTCAACTTCATCTGGGTTTACAGCAGCTCCATTTGGGGCATCATTACCTCGAAGATGTGAAGAGACATCGTCTCGGGCAGAGTAATAAAAATATTTCACTGGAGAAGGCAAACTATATCCCCATCTTTTAGTTCTGGTGGTACTATGATTTATTTGAGAACAACGATATGGCATTTTGTAATAGAAGAGGGTAAAATGTTTTTTGAATACTCTAATACCTATGCGATAGATAGAACAGATTCCGGGTTTGCTTGATCATGGTGATATCAGCTCCCAAAAAGTTCGTTGAAGGGTAATGGTAAACCTCAACGAGACAATCACAACTTAAACTAATACGCTAACGAGAAGAGAACTAAAGAAAATGAGCACTGCTCTATGTCTTCAACTACTTGTAGTGTTGTCGTCATCATCTTTTAATATGGGGAGGGGGCAACAGGAAAAGGTTGAGAAAAAGAAGGCGTCTGATTCTTTAAAGCTTACCTAGGTCTTTTGTCTTCAATGCATACCTCCCGAAATGACTGAAACCTTGAACAACATCACAGAATATTGCAGGTAAAAAAGATGACATACATGAGTGGGAAGCCAAAGAAAACATAAAAGAAATTAGATGGAAGAATGACACAACGTGGACATGTCAATATGGCAATTTCCAAAAGATTAAAACATCACTGTGACGGGGTTCAAAGAGAGTGGAGAAATTGTGTAGCTGCTAACCTAAAATTAAAAGAAATATCACACAGTAGAAATATCATTACAGGATGATAGACGAGACTCAGAAAAGATGAAAAACACACCCAAGAAAAGAAAAAAAAAAAACCTTTTCAAGCATTTTTAAAATGGATTCGAAATGCAAGAGCAAGATCTCACATCTAAGGCTTTCTCTTCATCAATTATGAATGTTGGCCAAATCTTTCTTTTCTTCTCCTACCAGTGCCTTACTGATCTATAACAAAATATACTGCTACTAACAGATCATCACATCCTTGATGTGCAGTTACAATATTTACTCTTTTCTTTTTGCGGAGACTTAAAATGATTGGATGGTTCCAATCTTGTGATATTTTCAGCTCAAGTATCCAAGGAATAAGGGTTTTCAAATCCTCAATACCCAGAATAGGTAAACATAAACTTCCTATTGCAAGCAAATGGACCGGAGATGAAGCAATGAGAGAAGACATCATACTTACAACTGATCACAACAATGAATTGATGGAAAATTGACAAGTAAATTACCTGACGAATTGCAATTGGTGGCTAGCTCATGCGGTAGAGCTCTTGGATGCCCCACATGCATCCGGGATCGACGAATGACAACAACAAAAAAAAAAAAATGCCCAACGAATTGGGTTTATTACCGAGTTCAATGGAAGCAAAGAGGGGTCGTCCGGTGAATTTTGCAGGAGAGCTCGTTCGTTTCCACCATAATCAGAGACTCTATGTATAGGTTTCTCTGCTAAAAATGGGTATGATAATTTCACTTAAATCATTTTCGATTATGTACGATTGAATTCTTGATTGACGTGATTCTCAAAATGGATTATCTTCTTAACAAAAGAACTACAACATTAACTCTTTATCATAAGGAATTACAAGTAGACATTATTCTCCAACAAAAGGGGCTGGATCCAATGTGGCGAACTCTATTTTCACAAAAACAAAATCACATAAATCATCTCAGATCATATGCTAATAGTAACTAAATTTGTATAATAATTACCAAGATTTATCTTATTCATAAGATTTAAAACTTGAACAGATCAGATAAATAATCTTGCAATAAATCTCGAGAGACGAATTACCGTGCAATTCCATATTGAGAAGCTTCAAAAGGCTTCGACGTCGTTTTGCGGTACATAACACATGTTGAACCTGCGGCATACATCCAAAAACGACGCCGTCTATTGCAATTCCATATTGAGAAGCTTCGTAAGGGTTCGACGTCGTTTTGTGGTACATGACACAGGTTGAACCTGTGGCATGCATCCGAAAACGACGCCGTCTATTGCAGTTCCATATATTGAGAAGCTTCATAAGGGTTCGACGTCGTTTTGTTGTACATGACACAGGTTGAACCTGTGGCATGCATTCAAAAACGACGCCGTCTTGTTGATTGAAAGCCCTCTCTGCCAACTCTCTCTCTCTCTCTCTCTCAATTTCAACCTAATAGCCACGATCTTCATGCTTCGATTTTCGGGCCAGTCAGGGTTGTTCGATCGCCATTTCGAATTAATCCTCAAATCTCTCTTTCAAATTCCCACAGCTTAAAGCAGTTCGAGGTAATTATATGCTCAGTTGATTTCTTGAATAAGTCTATATTCAACTGTTTACCTATTTAGTTTCAAGTTTGTGATATTTTTTTTGTCATTCGTCATTCCTAATCTATTACATGGGAGGGAGAATGAGACTCGATCTGGGATGGGCATCAAGTTTGTGATTTGGGTTTTACTAAATGGGGTTTTCTATTTCCATTTTAGTAGCTGGCCCAATTCAGAATGCGAAGGGTATTATTAGGATGAAATGAGCCTTTTGGTACTAGGATAAAATGTTTACTGAAGCATTGATGAGTCTTTTTTTTTTTTCCCTCTTATCGGCAAATAAAATTTTCATTCATCACAAGGAGAAAAAAAGTGAAATTGGATCGGTAAAGAAAAAGCATTGAGAGTGCCTCGGAAATGAAGCATTACTGAGTTTCATGAAAACATTCTATGAAGTTTACCCGGTTCAGTTGATTGTTGTACTCGACGTAGATCGAATCAGGCGTAGTGCCCAGATTTGAATGGTAAATTTCCCCCCATCAACCAATTTTTTTGTCTCTGGAATAACTTCCTCATTAAGAAAATAAATTACGTGAAACGTATTTTTCCCCCCTTTTTTTGGTATATCAGCATATAGTGCCTGTGAGAATGCTCTTCGGGGTCTATCAGTAAGTCATTCGGTTCATTTATTTGAGAGGTTTCAGATTTGAAGTTTACTTTGTGAGTTTGCTTTGGTTTCTTTTCCCTCATGCTTCTACCATTGGTTTTCCTTTTAAACTTATCCATTTGTTTGAACAAAGTATCGGAAACTTCACAAGGGAAGCTAATTCGTGAACTGAAGGTGAATGAATACATCATTAAGAAACTAATTTTAATTGGATTCCACTTTTCCTGTGTGCATTGATATGCTGCTCTAGGTCATTATGTTTTCGTTATTTCTATTATCTCGAGGTTAGGAGTGATGCACATCTCATGCCTTAGTTGCAGGATCCTTCTAAAATGGGCGCGCTCCCGAGATAGGAGCTCGACGGGAGCTCGCTCCCATCTGGATGGGAACCCGCTCCCAAATAGGATGGGAGCTTCCACACTAATCTTAAGGACGAAGTTCTCGCTTCTCTTTCCAAATATATGCAAGGAAGAAGAAAAAGAAAAATGAAGTAAGAAACATTTAGGACTCTCTCTTTCTCGTTTAGTATTCTACTACTTATCTATGTGTTTAGTCCATATATTTGGCATAAAAAATCTATTGGGATGTCTTACTCATGTTTATATATATTAAATGTTCATATACACGCTCCCTTTGCAACTATAAAACATATACACAATACATATAAGTACATAGAAATATATTCATTAAATATTCCCACGCCGCTCCCAACATAGGGAGCTTCTATATACCCCGCTCACCCGCACTCGCTCCCGCTCCCGCCCCCATCCCCGCTCCCACTTCGTGCAACTAAGTCTCATGCAATGGATCAGGCATTTGATGCAAATGAATCCATTTTTAGGGGGTTTGAGAAACTGGGGAACATAGTGGTAGAGTAGGTGTAATGTTGGCGGGGACGAAGTCAGGATTTATTGTTAGGGGGGTGCCAAAACTTGGGACCCGAGTTTTCAACGTTTCCAACTCCAAATCCTATGATGGGTCTTCAAGTTTTTTCTATTGAGTATTGACTTGTGTATGTTTCCTTCATGTAAGTTAGGAGATCGATTTTTACACTCCACTCTAGAATTGTTACACTACAAATTTTGTCTTTCAACCTCTCACTTGGGAGTGTAAAATTCAAAAATAGATTGCTAAAATCACTTCATTAAGGGGTTCAGGGGGCATTAGTGATAGTATATTATGGATAATGTACATTATTTGCTATACTTTGGTACCCAATCGATGCGGGACTTTGCTTCACAGGCCATTAACCCCCACCCAAGGCCAAGGCTCTGTCCTGAATGTTGGAATCTATGCAGTTCGAACTTCAGTCTTCAGTCAGGCCTTCCGTTGGAATTTGGATATTCTGATGTAGCCAATATGTATCCATCTCACATTTAGTTTCTTGTATATTTCTGGATGTTCCTGTTGGCTGATCTCATCCTGCATTTATGTTGTTTAATAGTGTTTTCTACCTGTCATGGTGTATTTGGTAATGATAGATTGGAAGGTATCGATGATTGCATTACTTAAACAGGAAATTTGTTGGCATACACACTAGCCTTTTGTATCTTATGTGCGTTACTGGACCCATATGTGATTCTGGTTCAATACAAATTAGCAGAAGTGTTGGCTATTCTGATATCTTCACATGGAGATTAGAATCACCGTCCTTACAAATAATCTCAAGGGAACTTATTTGGTTATTGTTTTTGATAAGTAGAAACTGATCTTGTATAGTTTTCCATTGTATCTGCCTATGACCTCCTTTAACACTTTCTGTATGTTTTATAATGATTCTTGGGCCATGGGCATTGGGTTAATTCCCTTGCATTGAGCACTGAATACATTCTCTGCACTGGAGCTTTTGCTCATACTGCAAAGCAATATTCATCTCCAGTAGAAATGAAGGAGGTAATGTTCGTTGATTTTAAATACCTAATCTTCTCTCATTTTGTAACCCCACTGTAGAAGTCTTAGCAGGTTTTAGTTGGCTTCGCTGCATCTCCTCATAATTGGTGCCCCTTTTGTTCATTGTAGAAACGATATATTTTCTTTCAAATCCAAGGCAGTCTGAGCGCCTGACTCGTGGGCTCACTCTACACAGACATTCATGCATGAAACTAAGTTCTCCCACAAATTTCCAAAGAAGCCAAAAATGGAATATAGACAAGAGGTCGCAGGGTCATACCAGTTGGAGAGGAGGTAGGATAGAGAGGCGAAGAAGGAAGGGGGTAGTGGCTTGCGCCCTTGTGTTTAGGCCCCGTTCCACTAACTCAAAAAACCAAAAGCCAGCTTATTACGCTTTTCGAGATAGGTCATCCCCTCACAATACATCACATAAAAAACTACAAAAAGCTACGCGTTTTTCGAGCTCTCACATAAAAAAGTCAAAAAACCAAAATACCAAAAAACCAATCTTAGCGGAACACCCCCTTAGTGTGGATGATTTGGCTAGAATGTAATACAAAAAATCGTTCCAAGGCTTGGTGGAGACCATTTGCTGGTTTTCTTTGGGGAGAGAGGCTATTATTTGGAATTTGGACACATCCTCTTTGGCAAATTGGCATACTCTGAACTGAAGTACAATTTGGAGGGTGCTGGTCAGTTAGATTAGTTGACCTTGATGCACATGTTCTTTTGCTTTTAGTTCTCCTACGATCTAAATAAAGTTATAAAGCTCAAAAAATAAATATGCTTCTTTGTATCATAGTTATAAAGCTCAAAAAATAATATGCTTCTTGTATGAGATACACTTGTAATCCTGGAATAGGACTATCTTTGATCCTGCCATATGCCTTTTTGGCGCGACAGGTGGCTCTGAAAAGGTACAATAAGACAAAAGGAAATTCCCCCGAAAAATTGGTTTCAGGGTCTGATGACTTCACAATGTTTCTTTGGGAACCTGCAGTTAGCAAACACCCCAAAACTCGTATGACAGGTCATCAGCAGGTATAAGCAATTGATTATTGATATCTTTGCGCCAGTTTGCATCCCTTCATCAATATCATATTCAAACTTTTGTTCTCTCTCCTCGTATCTCATTAAGGAAGTTACTTTCGTTTGTTCACTCTACTGCCGTGCTTTGCTCTCTCCTTTACCCTCATATGTTGACCTAACGATGCTATGTGCTTCCAATAAACGAGTTCAGAGGACATGGATAAAATTTGAAAATTGATCAATCAAAACAAGGGAGAGAAAACACACACTAAACCCTTCAGCATCTGAAAGGGATCTTTCTGATCATTTCACCCGTCAAAGAAGCATGTGGTGTTCCGACTGCTTGAATTTGCTTCACCTAAGTTTGTCATGTACGAAGCCTATTCCGCTTGACTGGCCTTGCTGGTCTTAATCTAAATTTGTAGAAATTATCTGGGGACCTGGCCAACTTTGCTTGAATTTGCTTCACCTAAGTTTGTCATGTAGGAAGCCTATTCCGCTTGACTGGCCTTGCTGGTCTTAATCTAAATTTGTAGAAATTATCTGGGGACCTGGCCAACTTTCCTTCCAAACCTATTCAAGCGAAAAAGGATGAATGTTGACTGACCTGGATCTTGGTCTGTTTATTGGTTGCTAGACATTTCGTATTCTGAGACAGATGTCTTCATTTTTATCCTCATTGGGCGACTCCAAACTCCAATGTACCTAACATCATTGCAAGTGGATAAGGCTGTCTTCCATTCAATGCGCCTAAATTATGCTCAGAAATCACTCAATTGCTTGCCTCTGCATGGTATTTTAGCATCTCTTTCTTTCATACAGAAAGTTTGGCCTTCATGATTCAAAGAATCCATATGGTATGTTAAAAGCCAGCTTCTTGTTACAGGCATTCATAGTTCTTAGTTTCTTACATTAAAGCCGGCTGCATTTTAATGTTATGCATCATCTGAAACAGTCATGGCCATAATGTATGCTAAATTTCTGTCATTCATTTTTAATAGATCTTTGTATAGTCTTTGATTGTTGCTTCAAATTTTTTTTGCATGGTATTTCTGTTTGATCTTAAGTTAAGGGGCACTAGGCCACTAGTGGTCCACTTCCACTACATTTTTTATTCAACCTCAGTTGACCTCCATTGTTTGTGCTTTCTACAGCTTGTCAACCATGTCTATTTTTCTCCTGATGGGCAATGGGTGGCAAGTGCTTCATTTGACTAGTCTGTCAAGTTGTGGTATGGGATTACAGGGAAATTCGTTGCTGCTTTTCGCGGCCATGTTGGGCCAGTTTATCAGATAAGGTTGGCATTGTTTTTCCTATGTCATTTGTTCTTATCCCATTTCTGAAGAGCTAATCCTCATATTTATACCTCTTGTGCTGCAGCTGGTCTGCTGACAGTAGGCTTCTTTTAAGCGGAAGCAAATACTCCACACTTTAGGTAATATTTCAGGGTGTTTTTTTTTTTTTGATGTGTTTCTTATATGGTTTTATTGGGGATCAGTTAACATTGTTGACAAGATCACATGACTTACACAGCCTTCATCTGATTTGTTCTTATAAAGATTGTTTGGTTAAGCAATATTCCCTGCATTGTTCTTCAGCCTTTTTAGTCTAGGCTGAACTTTATATTTATATTCCCCATGTTTGAGTCGAACTGATATATTCTCCATGTTTGGGACATCCGGACGAAGAAATTGAAACAAGACCTCCTAGGCCATGCAGATGAGGTACATTTTCTTTGGAAAACCATTCACACTTTTTATCTGTCAAGGTTATTTCTAATCCTTTTTGTCTTCTTTTCCATGTCAGAAAGGTTTTTGCTGTTGATTGGAGTCCAGATGGTGAGAAGGTGACCTCTGGGGGTAGGGATAGAGTTTTGAAGCCATGGATGGGCTAGCATATATATGTCACAACAGGTCTCCGACATGCTTGTATATTAGTG
This sequence comes from Gaultheria prostrata, assembly GCA_036023075.1. Lineage (NCBI taxonomy): Eukaryota > Viridiplantae > Streptophyta > Magnoliopsida > Ericales > Ericaceae > Gaultheria > Gaultheria prostrata. Next base: position 27,990 of record JAXBDA010002548.1, read on the forward strand.
ACAGGACTATTTATGCGTCATATTGGCTGCTTTCATAAAGAGTTCACATTGCATATACACGGCAAAAATAGGCGCTATGATTACCGATAAAAAAAATAAAAAATAGGCGCTATGATATGAGGATGTGCCTCGATGATGAGGGTGGTGATGGCTGCTAGCAATTATATAATTGGCCACAAGTGTGGAAGGTTTTATCTTCGATATGCCCAGGAGTAAAAGGTGTATCCAGATGGTTATGTTTGTTCTTGTGTAAGTTTACTTTTGGTTGAGTGGTTTGAAGAGTGGTTTTTTTGGTACCCGTCGAGGAGATCTTGAATTTTCCTTTGGGTTATCCAATTTAAATTTTTAGGTAATCTAGTCATTTCAAGTACATTTGTCATCTTCGGAAGAAATAAAAAATAAATAGGGGGAAGCTTTAATTTGTTTTCAAGTACCTTTTCATCTGCCCACCTACATGCCAATATTATCTCTCTATTTTTTTCTTTTTGCTGCATGGAACTTATGGAAGCAAGGGATAAACAAAACAGACGAAATGTTCCCTAACTTTTTTCTATAAGAGAGATCCCTAATTTATTTTTATTTTTTATTAACTTAGAGAACATCGATGTACTCCTATATCTATATATTTAATGAGAACAGATAAATAGCCCAAATTGATTTATATATAAAATGTTCTACAACTACCTACCAAAAGGTTACACCACAAATTTGCTGAATTGCCTTGAAAACATGTGTTTTGAGCATTTACATATCCTTCAATCTTAACCATGTAACAATGTCTATGAATTCTGAAAAATGTTGCAAAAGAAGCTACAGGTCTAGCCCAAGAGAATCTCTTCGAACGTAAAATGATTTAACGGAAATGCAAATGTTGAGAAAGAAAACATAAATTAGAATCTCTTCGAACATAAAATAATTTAGCGGAAATGCAATTGCTGAGAAAGAAAACATAAATTAGAATCTCTTCAAACATAAAATAATTTAGCGGAAATGCAATTGCTGAGAAAGAAAACATAAATTAGAATCTCTTCAAACGTAAAATGATTAGTGGAAATGCTAAGAAAGAAACATAAATCAAACAACCGAGGGGTTTCATAGAATGAATTGCCATCCGATATATGATTACTTCTACAATTTCTGATTTACAATTTGACAGCCAATGTTACAACATGACAGTGTGCATCATTCACATAATGTAGACGTAATCACTGATTTTCCAGGACCAAAGTTATTACATGAGTACAAGACCTTCAATACTATAAAATCACAAATAGATATGGAATTCAAAACAAGGACTCTGAAGTCTAAAAGACCAGCTTTGCCTTGCTAGTAAATACCATGATTCAAACAGCAAGCAAGTTCTTCTCCTTCAGGCTTTCCACAGTATCCTTTAAGCTCGCCTCTAATGGAGTGAAGTCGATGCCCAAACTTTTTGCTTTTTCATTTACTACATGGTAGCCTAGTTGCAAACGCGTGCCATCGTCACATCTGCAATGTATGAAAAACCAACTGGTGTGGAGATTGCATAATTCACCCATTGTCATGCAACTTAAGCAAATCAAATTCCCAAACACCAATAGCCAATAGTACCCCTCATTGCCCTCCAAGGATGACAGTAAATTGCCCATGTTGCTAATTAAACGCTTTTAATGAAATATATTACCTCTGAAAATTTGATAAAAAAAATAAAAATAAAGTTTTCAATTTGCTTGAGATTCAATTCTAGTAGATAACAACGAATCCAGAGCATGTAATTAATTGTGAAGATATCCGTAAATAACATTACCTAAACAAAAAAAAACTCTCAGAACAGCTGTAAATGTTTTGGATTTGTAGTTCTTAAAATGGAGGAAAAAATTGGTTACTTATTGGAATATCTGGCTATATGCAATGTGGCATTGGCTGCATAACTACAATAAGCATAACTACAATAAAAAAAACCCCGTAAAACTATGTGCCAAACCCATAAAAGCTTGATTGCTGGTTGGTTTGTCCAAATTCACTCATATTCTTGATAGGATGCGGTGTTTTAGCAAGAGTCTTAACATGATGGTTAACGAACATTAATTAAGGGGAAACCAGATTGCAAGAACTTCTCAATCAAAACGAAAGAAGAGTGAAGCAATAAAAAGTAACCTGGTATGAGTTGGTATGACAAATAGTCATGCATTTATAAACAAGTGGACTAGTAGATGCGTAAATGTACATATTAACGCTCCTTAATTTATACTTGTTACATCCATTTAGCGTATCACTTAGAGTTTAATACTCATGTTCCTCGTTTCAGGACTTGTGGAGAAATTGAATGGCGCACGGAGCTAAATCAAGGAAAAAGATGAGTAACCATGGTTCAGCCATGGAATTCGATCAAGTGCAGGACCAAGTGTATGGTGTGGCCAATACAGCGACAATGAACCAAAGAATATGATAAACTTAATTCTAATTGGTTGAATTATCTAAGGCCTGCAAGTGGCTAGGGATGGCAACGGGTAGGGTATGGATCGGGGGACCCTATTCCATATCTGATACCCGATTGAATGGTCTTGCACCATCCCCGCCCCCATCCCCATTGGGGATATTAGATAAATAACCAAACCCACCTCCTGATGGGGATTGGGGTTTCCCCGAATATACCATTATCCAAACAAAAAATAATAAAGAAGTCAAGAGTGAAATAAATTGATATTTATATTTAGAAATATAATCTTAATTGATATTTTTAAAATATTAAGTAGTCTATGATAGGTAGTAATTGATGAGATTTGCTTATTAAAAAGGTAATTGTTTACATATATAACTATACTCAACATTTATACGTATGTTTCTAATTATAAGTACATATATAATATTGTATGTTTAGTATGTATAACACGGTTCAGGGAGGGTATGGGGCGGGTACGGGTATTCGGGGGTGGGGATTACAAAATCATACCCGCTCCATACCCAAGCAGATTTTCTTCATATCCTACCATACCCGCTACTATTGGGGAAAATTCTCGGTTATCCCCACCTCCATATGGGCGGGGCAGAGCGGGTATTCAACGAGTAGTTGTGTAACTTCTCGGATGATTCATATTTTTCTCAAAGATATTATTTTCCAATATATCTCGTGTGCTTGTATTCATGATATCAAGCACCATTATACAACAATTTTAATGCTCCAGGACAATCCCTGAGATAGGCAATACAACATAAGATGGGTTGCGCCGTTGGTTAAGTCTAGTGAGACGATCGATGCTATGTTGAGATAGTCTTTACAGTGTATCAGTCTGGTGAATTCTCTTTAAGATTATCGGTAGGGATCGCTAGTTCGCTACCCTAATGGTGCTCCATTCTTTATGTTGAATAATTGCAATAGTTTGTATTGCGATCATGTTATGAGGGATAGGTTGAATCAAAGCCCTAGTCCCTTCTCTCTCTTGTTCTCAAACCCTTTTATTGCTTTTCTAGATAATTTTAGTTTAATCATTCAACTCCACACTTCTGTTTCTCTTCGAATCAAATGAGATATTAACTGAATCTACAACAACTTAGCTTTTATTCCATGTGGACGATCTCGGACTTTACTATTATTTTACGGAATAATTATTAATTTCCTGCTTTATAATTTAATTTTGGTACGAAAACGACAGACCACTAATCGATGACTTGAACCTCACAAGAACACGGAACGAAAAAAGGAAACTTACTTGTCAGGGAGGTCAAGTGCAGGGTAGCAATATTGTGTTTCGTTAGAGTGGGATAAAGAAGAAAACCCTAGGAGCCGCTCTCTCTCTCTCTCTCAACTCTTCACAGCCCCACCCTTGTAGCCCCTCCTTCCCCTCCCCCTCCATGGGTTGCACACCCCTTGGGCGACGGGAGGGGAGGGACTAATCCCCTTTCTAGATCTGGTTTCCCCTTCCCCTTCTGCACCATATCCACCTTCCGTTCGCCGATCGTTGGAACTTGGCGTTCCGCAGCCCTGTTGGGCGTCACGTTTCGTCTGCTCCTCATTTGCAACCTTACGGGTTCCGGCGACTTCTTAGGTCTCCGGTAGAGGAGCGTGACCGGTTGGAGGTTTGGCTAGAGAAGGGCTGCTCAACGACGAAGGGGAGAGTATCTCTTTATTTTCATTTTTTTTGTGTTTTGTCCTGCTTTAGGCCGGTTATGTCCGGCTTTAGGCCGGTTTGTCCGGACCTTGTCCGGTGTGTCCCGTTGGTTTGGTCATATGCTTTCTCATTATATTTCTGTGACCTATTTTCGTTAGAGTGTCCGATCTGTGGACTCCCAACCTTTCCCCATGAGAATCTTTGATGAATACTATCTCTCAACTTTTGACAAAAAAGTGCAGGGGTAGAGCTCATGCAAAATTCTGACCACCTCAGAGAAGTGTGCAGATTTGTTAACTATACAATATCTTCCATTGGCCGAGGGAATTTCAAATGCTTGAATATGTGCATTGGCAACATCCCTAAGTCGGTCCATCTATACGTTGGAAATGATTTAGCTCCTGCATGTAATTAAAAGAAAAACGATTCGTCTACCTTAATAAACCCCTCATGTTGAACTTTGGAGAGAGCAAAATCTTGTGGCTACAATTTTCCCATGCACTATGATGTCACTATAACAAAAGAAATTCATCCAAATGAATCAATGGTACCATGCCTAACCATTGAACTGCTGTGCCCTGCTTGCACAAAAAAAACCTCAAGTGGGGCGCCCTTTTCTCCTCATCGAAGTTGTCAACTCTTAAGCTTGCATCTAGTGATACAGTTCACGCAAAGAAAAACACCTTTGACAGGGCAATTCTAGGGAAAACCTGATACTTAGTGCTAGATAGAGCACCTTCGCACCAAATTTCTTAGATCTTCTCTCTTGATTTATTCTGTCTTCCAAAGAGAAGTCTAACAGGGAGACCATGATTCTAGGTCCCAAAGCAAAATACCAGGTCGCTCTAATTGCTGATGGTACGCAACATCATCTACTAATGGCAGCGTTATAAAGATCCGGAACCAACTTCAAAGAAGCATCCAAATTCCACACTCCTGATAAAATCTTACTTTCCATTTCTTACTCAACGCATGTTTTCATAATGCCATTATGTAACTCAACATCATAAGAACTCCATACTACATTCAAAATCCAACCGCAGTCTGCCTTCATAAACCTCTGCCACCCAGCTGTCCCACTCCACAGTCTATCTCCCAAACCCTTTGCTTGGAAGGGAGTATGCAGTGAGCTGAATGAAACTGATACATCATGTGATTAAGAAACTCATCACATAAATCTCCATAAATAAAGTCCCTTTACAATCTCCCAAGATTTTAGCCACCTGGGATGGTGAAAGGACAAAACTCAAGTAGGGGAGGCAAGTGGGTACTCTATACGCGAGGCAGCTTGCCGCCTTTTTATTTATTGACCCTAACCAAGATACAACAACAATAACAAAACCCATCTAGTCCCCAATCATTGGGGGTATGGGCGGGGATGATTGGAGACAGACCTAACCTTTGGTAATGTGCACAAAGTGACTGCTCTCAGAGTACCACTGAAACAATGGCCCCCCTAAACCTCCAAGAACCGAGGAGCTACAGGGATGTTTTGCTGCAGAACCATGCCCTCAAATCAAAGCCGAAAGACATCAGAGAGGGCAGGCCTAGAGACCAAAATTAATTTATGTGTTCATTACCATGCTTTCTTCATTCATGGTCCAGAGCATCTCACTAATGAGCATAATACTCTAACCAAGACAGCAGTCTCTAATAAAACACATGGGGAAAAATCTAGAATCCAACTGCCAAGAGAAATCGGCAAACATGGTGGTTGCTGAAGTACCGTTTATGAGGTTGAGAACCACCTCCACTGTTAAATTGACAGTAGGTTGTAAAAGAGGACCAATCACCCATCCTGGATTAATTGTAACCATGTCAATCCCATACTCTTTTGCAAATTTCCAAGCAGACTCCTCTGCCAACGTCTTTGAAAGCTGATACCAAAGCTGAAAAAACCGATAATATCCATAAGTAAATTGAGGAGGTCCGGATTGAATGAAAAAAAAAAACCCGGCCCTTAACAGCATACGACTGTAACAAATACGCGAACAATCCAAAATAAACAGTAACCATGAGAAAAGAAGTATCTCGTTTACATACCTTTGACTCCTCACAAAACAATGGATCTGAGAACCAAGTTTCATCTACTACGACACCAGGACTTAGCATATTTCGATTGTATGCGACTGCAGCCATAGTCCATAGATGATGTCAGAATCACTCTTTTAACAGATGGAACTTTGGCACATGATCTTAACACGTTAATTGTTCCCTTCACTGCAGGATTAATTAGTTCTGCCTGAAATATGAGGCCAAAAGCAAATTTGAGTTACAATAGAATAAGTTAACCGTGGCAAATGAAGATTCAATCACATGTACACAAATTTGCCATCTGCAATTAATTCTTACTTTCTTCTATGACCTCCCTTAATTGGTATAAGATTGATGGTTTTTAAGTTCCTTTATTTTCATCCTAAAACAGTATTTTCATGGAAGTAAAGTAGCGCGCACATACGAGCCTGTGGGTCAGTCACTGAAAACTGAACAGGAGATGCTGTATGAAAAACACCTTCACATCCGGCAACTATAGGGTCAAAGGATCCTTCCTCCAGTAAATCTGCTTGAAACAAATGAAGTCTTTCCATGGCTCCATCCAGCTCGAGCAAGTGTTCAATCTTTCTTTGGTCATCTGTCTCATAGAAATGTATCGCATAAGTACCAATGTCAGAACTATACCATGACTAGCTTCAATATAGACTATAGATACGATTGTTGGTGCTAAGTAGATGCTTCAAGATATGTCAAAGACGCTGTAAGATGATATTCACCTCCACCGATTTATGAGAATCTGATGTGCATCGGGTCAACTGTGAAGCCTTCTCCAAGATACAATGAAGCCTAGTCGTAAGAACTATTGCTCAACTCCATTATTCTCATTCTTGGCGGATTCCCAAATTCGACGGTATTTTAGTCTCTCTCTTCATTAGTGCTCATGCGAACGAGCCGAGCCGAGCTCAGTTTTGTAGTGTTCGAGTTCAACTCGTTTAGTAAACTAACCGAAAACTCGAGCTCTAGCCCTTAACGAGCCGAGCCAGGGTAATTTACTTAACGAGTGTTCTTAAATAAGCTGGGCCTATACAAATTAGTCGAGCCAAGCTTTAGCGAGCTAGCTCTTTTACTAAACGAGCCTAAAATTTGAGCTCGAGCTCGGCTCAATTACTAAACGAGCCGAGCCACGAGTTACTTGCGAGCAACTCGGTTTGTTTGCAGCCCTATGACAGTGCATAACTCAGTTGAACAGTCAATTGGGACAAGGCTTCATTGTATCTTAAGGTTGAATTTGCTGTTAACCCCGTGCACACCAGATATTCACGAATTTGGTGGAGGCAAGTACCATCTTAAGGACGACATCTTTGTTTTTTTGATTGGCAACAAAAAAATTTATTGAAGAATCTCGACAAAGGGTACATCAAGAAGGAGAAAATAGATTCAATCAAATGTTGAAACATCCACAGGGCAAAGCCCGTACACCCAAAGGCCTGAAAGCCCAGATAAACAATGAAAAATACACCAGATGGCCTAAGAGCCCAAATACAAACCACATTAAAACACAAAGATCCTCGGCCCAAACAAGTGAGCTAAGTCCGACCCCAAGAAAACCCTAAACCTAACCCTAAATCACAGTGCAAAACATCACCGCCATTTTGACGACATCTTTGACGTGACTTGAAACATCTATTTAGTTGTTCCTCCATTTTTATCAATTCCATAATTAAGTTGTACAGTATTAGCATCAACAACGATTGCATGGCATGTCATGCTAAGTACCAACTGAAAGCATCTGACTGGGAAAACTATGCAAGGATGACATGCTGCAAAAAAGCATGTCAATTGTCACTCATTTGTATACTCTCTCACACTTGGAATGACAACATTAATTGTAAATTCACATTATATGAAGACAAAAAAAAAATTAGTGTGGTTATAAAAACAGGGAGTGTAGAAAATCACTACTGTTTTACTTTTCAAATGTCTCTAGTCTATATGTATTAAAAAATTAAAAAAAAATTGTTTAGATGTGATTTTGGGTAACAACGAAGGATACACCATTTCCATGTAAAGCTTCAACCAGATCTAGAAATAACCTGATTTTGAACCGGTCAACTTGTTTTTTCTTTTGCCATAAGATATACCTCAGCAATTGCAGGGGTCCGTAAGAAAGCGAGTTAACGACGAAGGAAAAGAGTTTGATGTTTCTCTATAGACCTGAACCGCAAACCTCATTTGGTCAACTGGACAATACGAACCAAGAAACTTGGAACGAGTAACGGTCCAGTCGTCCAGATGTACCTTTTGTAGTAACAAACTGCTTAGCTACAACCTGGACCTGTGCCTTTTCTCGAAAACGGTTCATAGGTTGACACAACCATGCACGTGCCCCAATTCTCAACTCTTAGTAGTTATATTTAAAATACTATTACAGTAGTACATAGTTTCAATTCAGCCCGGAAAATTATTACTCCGGGCTCTAAGGGTCCGGAGTAATTATTTGCTCCGGGCTCTAAGGGTCAGTTCCTCTCGATACATGGAGGGGTGCACTATAATCATAGAGGATAGTCGATTGGTAATTCGGTTATAGAAAAAAAATAAGAAGCAGTGGTTATTAACAAATAGTACAAGTTTAGAATGCAACTGACAAGGTTAGAAACTTAGAATCGAAATCTCACAAGTATTATGCCATTTTCTAGTCTAAATATGCGTTTTTTCTCTGTATGCGCAAGTGATTTGTTCTGCGTGGTGATTCGAAGTATTTTCTATTCTAACACAGAAAGGGAGACCACCAATTGGTGTGGACAAATTTTTGAAGATCCGTCACAAAAGTGATTTCCTATATTGTCCTTATATAAAATTATATTTTACAATAACGCTAATTAATCATTAGGACAAACTAGTAAAATCACTTGAACTCAATCACCCACCAAAAAAAACTATTCTCCCCATACCAAAAAAAAAAAAACTAATCTCCACAGATTTATAGTTGCACACACAGAGAGTGTGCCTCGGCCTGTAGTACTCTGTAAACTAATTGGAAGATTTTTTTTTTTTTTGGCTTCAAAAAATCAAGTTCCACTAAACTTGAGACACACTTAGTTGGGTACTTGGCTAAGGTCACCTAAAGTTAAGGTCAACTCCTGCCCACCATTAAGAATTACTCAATCCCTCCGTCTCAATTTACTTGTCAAATTTGAAGAATTCAACTTATTAAAGAGAATACAATCATTACACTTTGAAAAATGAACTTTCTTAAAATACTTGTCACATCAAAGCAAGAGATAAGGGTAAAAATGCATTTTCATGGTACGCATTTTATCCTTAAAATGAACGAGTAATGGAATGCTTACAAATCAAAACATAACATTTACACACATTGCAGTAGCAGTAGTGGTAGTGAATATCAAAAGTTCACGCAAAGAAAATTCAAGAAACATGTAACACGCCACAAATACTTGTATTTATTCATTAAAGTAAAAAGAGGCTCCGTTCCACTAAGTAGATTATTGACTTTTTAGCTTTCATGCTTTACGCAATTGAAGAAACTCAAAAAGCCAAAAAATCAATTTAGTGGAACAAGCGACCCAGATATGAGAGAGAAAGTAGGAACTAGAAAGGACTGACTGAGGTTTTTTGTGATCTTGGGAAAAAAGGACTGACTTAGGTTTCGAACTGAAGCTTTGACGGTGTAACCGCGTTGAAGCAAGAGATTGACGAGCCAGGATGCTATGAAACCTGATGCACCTGTGACACACACTACCTTTCCTTCTCCACCCATTCTCTCTCTCTCTCTCTCTCTAGATCTCCCTGTTAATGTGATAAGCCCTAGAAGTTGCATATAAAAGGGCTTATCTACGTTAATTTTGCACGCGCACACATGCTTAATCTCAATTTATATGATTGATGTGCGTTTGTAGTGGTTTTCCGAGTTTCAGGGTTAAGACGTTTAAAACGCTCGTTTTGGAGCGCAACTAAAGGAATCGGAATGAGCCAAGGGAAAGTGACAAAGCCAATCCTTCCCCCGAGATTCGAGAGCCAAGAATCGAAGATTTGGCTAAGACTTGGGGAGGTTAGAAGTCACGAGGACAAGACGGAAGTCGAAAGGATGGCCAAGGAGGTTGAAGAAGCTTGAAAAAGGCCAGGGGTATCGATACTTACACCCTGGTATCGATACAGAGAAGACCAAACAATTGGGAGGAAATCCAGTAACTTCTGTATCGATACAGGAGTCATGGTGTATCGATACAGATCAAGTCCCAGCCAAGAGGATTATTTACAGAAGCTTTTGTATCGATACGGGTGTGAAGGAGTATCGATACATAGTGCTATGTATCGATACATCACCCATGATGTATCGATACAGCTCTTCAGTCGTGGAAAAAAAAAGGGAAGCTGTATCGATACAGGGCCACCTTCTGTATCGAAACAGCCAGCTTTTCTGGCAGCATTAAAGTGCTTTATCACCTTCCTTTTATGGAAACTTTCCATTTTTAGGCATACTTTATGGATATTTGAGGAGAGAGAGAGGCTTTTTGTATAAATATCACCCTCTCTCTCCCTCATGGACACACTTTTTTTTACTCAGTCTTTAATTTTCAGTCATTTCACTCCATTGTTGTACCTCAAGTTCTTGGTTGGTTTTTCTTCAAGAATCCTTGTAAGTCGTGTTCGTATGTTAATTTATCGTTAATTAATAGTGCTTGTAAACATCGCCTCTACGTATTAATCAAGTTTAAATTGTAGCTTGTCATGTTCTTTATTTCTTTTATATTTTCAAGCATGCTTAGTGTTCACATGGTTAGTGAGTAGTTAAATAGGCTTGGTTATGGGGTGAGTAGCACCCCGTGACTTAGGATTAATTGGTTTCTCTCGTAAAATGCAAACGCTGTTTGATTCCCAAATTGGATAGGATTAAGTTGATGGAGCGAATTTTGGGTTTGTTAACCCTTTTGATCACGCGTAGCCAAGGGTTCGACCGCTTGGCACGTGTGATGCTTAGGGCTTTGGCAACCCAAAGGTTCGCATAAATGACACAAGAATCCTGCAATTTGGAAGTCACTTTTTTCTAGTAAAGTATTTCAATTCTAAATCTTCCGCTCGGGAGCATTTAGCGATGTCTCGAGCCGGTTATCGAGAGGGGAATGCATTAATCCAAGTCATGGGTCGTTATGATTCCCTAAGCCTCGCCTTAGTTTAAGTAGACTTTTCATATTCCATTTCAATTCCGAGGTAAAGGAAATTCCAAATCACATCACAAATCATAAGTTGGCCGCTCCAAGGCTACAATCATCTACTTCGTGGGATCACATTCACGCAGGGCACGTTCGGTCCCTGTGGATTCGACCCGGTCTTACCGTATCTTTGCTGAGCGACACTAAAGCCCTAAGCTTCGGGCAGCCCTTTGTATTACACAATCGAGTCGCAAGCATAATGACTGAGGTTGACAACTTGACAATTGACTTATACGGAAACTTGTGGTCCTCACGTATACGGTGCCAAGCACAAAACTTTAAAACACAACTCTGGACACAATTGTATTCAGAATGATAAAAAAACACTAATTGAACTTGTCTCTGACGCAAGTGGCGGCTAACTCATGCGGTGCGGTAGAGCTCTTGGATGCCCCACACCACACTGCATCCCGGGATAGAGTCTCACTCCCCCCTCCCCATATAATAGAATGGGAATGGCGAATGACAAAACTTGTCTCTGACTAATTAAAGCTTTGTTCCAAGGTGGATTTTTGGCTTCTAACCTTCCTTCATGGGATCTTCCTCATGGAAGAGATGATTGAGATATTTGCCTACTCACAGAATAAGAAAGAGAGGCAGAGAGAGGAATGAATGTGTACATCTTTGGATATAATTACATTTGGTTCTTGATATAGACTTTATTGCCGAATGATCTGACCTAGATACATAGGATTTGCCAAACATGGTTTTACACAAACAAATCCCATTAAAATAGGAAGTGATTGATTCAGTAATTAAGAAAAATAATCCCATTGGAATAGGAAGAGATATAACCGGCTATGTGTATAATTAAGGAAAATGTAATTATTTTAGATACATATACTAATCATGAATCATTTGATAAGGCCACTTTGGGCCATTCATCCAATTTCGGGATGGGAACATAATGAATGATTCAAATCTCCCAGATAGGAACATAAACAAGTTTCCCAAACAAGATGACTAATTAAATTTCTCTTATTTCTTTTTCTATAAACCCAAAAAATGGAAGCAAAATTTTTGGAGTAAAACTTTCCTTCCTTTCCACAAGTACCAAACACATGTACAGTGGCCCAAAAAACAGCGTAGCATTACCCATCCTACAGAGCTTATAAAACCCTAGCTATATAATCCCCTCGCAGTCATCTCGAAAGAGGCGAAGACAAAACGACGACATCATCTGAAATTTTCTCTCTCCCGCACTATCTGCTCTTCATAAACCATTGTTGTGCTCAATTCGTTCCCAATCGTCACCGAGAATCAAAACAAAGAGACCCCTCATCATCATTGTCATCTACACCCTCTTTGGATGGTGGGTTTTTGAGAGAGAAGAAAAGGATTTGAGGGAAAAGGGTTTCTTTCTCCCGTTTGGATGGCATCAGAGGTGAGACAGGGAAGGAGAGGGTGAGAGTCCGGATCCCCTTCAAACCCCTGTTTCATTTCTCGCCAAAAGTGGCGCGATTCTGTGAGAAAGGGAAGACAAACAGATCGTCTCGACTTCCGGCGGCACGTGCATCCACCCCTTCGTCAGATCGTCGTCGTACTTGCACCGTTGTCTTCGTCTCATCAAGGCGAAGCTAGATCTGTGATCGAAGCTAAGTTTGAAGTCGCCGGAGAGAGTTTGGTCACCGGAATGGGAGGGAGAGTTTGATTTCTTACTGTTATTGGATGCCTTGGTGAGAAATCACTTCCCTTTCTTCTCTTTTCTCACTAATAAGGGAGATCACTCCCATTTGTTTTCCTTTCTCCTCTCACCAGCCAAAGGGGTTGCTAATGATGATGATGATGATGATGAAGAAGAAGCAACGTTATTGATAAGCCCCAAATGTTGTATATATCCGGGCTTATCTCGCTTGTCTTGATCACACACACGTGCATTTTGTGCTTTTATATGATTGATTTTGCGCGAGTTGTGTTCTTGATGAGTTTCAGATAATTGGAGCTAAAAGGGCTTGTCTAAAGCTCCAAATAATCCCCGATTGTATCCGGATGTACCCAAGGTCCCGCAATGCCGTGGAGGACAATCGCCGAAGCTTGGAAGTTGATTCAAGGAGCTTTGGAAGGTTCAAGGAAGGCCCGGAACAAAGGAACAAGAAATCTGGAGCTATGAGCCTCGAGGAAATCCGACACACCGATAGGAAAAGGCTCATTTCTCTCAAGATACAAAGGCCATGAAGATGAGGTCAATTAGGTATGAAAGTAGACTCATAGAGCTTTCCAACGGTTCAAGAAACGCCGCATTCCGAGTTCGGACGAAGCCGGAGCGTGCCCGCGAAGTTGGTTCAGCCTGAAGCAAATCTGGGTCGACCCAAACACAATCT
>JAXBDA010002549.1:0-41604 GCA_036023075.1 Gaultheria prostrata
GGGGGGTATATTGACGAGGTATTATCTATCAACCCGAAAGTCCCTTTTGAAGATGGCGATTTGGTGCCTCCTTCCTCTGTTCTCCATCTTTGACTTGAAAGAGGTGATTTCCCTTTCTACTCGGTTCACTATGCTGCCATTTCTACAGCCCCCACTTATTGGGGTGATTGGGTTGACACCATCATGAAGGAGAGACGGTTTGAAAGAATTTTGGATAGGGCACACATAACGGAGGCCATCAAGATTTCTCGAAGCCTTACTTTGAACAAAAGGAATGAGAATATGGATTTTCTCATGTCACGTTGGAGCACTGATACACACACTTTCATTTTTCCTAGGGGCGAGTTTGGCCCAACACTGCAGGATACTACAACACTGCTCCATCTCTCCACATGAGGCGTGGAGGAGTTTGACGTGGGTAGTTTTTCTGTCGAGGAAAGCGAGATGGTGGACAAGTTGAAATCGGCTTATAGAAGTGCAAGCCACATGGGTTCTCGGTGGGATAAGCACGGAGTTGAACGGGTTCCTTCGGATCCCAAGAAGACGTCATGGAACAATTGGATGCGTTATTTCTTCAGGGACTATCAGACCGTGCAGCCCGGGGAGGCCGAGCGCCAGTTTAGGGAGGGCCCTGGTTTTGATAAAGAGCTATACTTCCCTGCCTTCATCGCGTGCTTCCTTTCCTTCTTTCTTTTCCCAGATTTTCCAGTGGACGTGCCGAGTGATTTCATCTTTCCCTTTGCTATAAGGATTGCACGGGGAGACCGATTTTCGTTGGGTCCGATGTTCCTGGGTCACCTCTTCCGCCAACTTGATCGTCTTAGCAAGGACTTCGAGAGGTCAGTTGGTCGTTACAGGATTGTTTCCATGGTTCATACCCAGTTTCTTACTGCGCTGGTATACAAGTATTTTCCCGCGGCAGCGTCGCGGCCATAGAGGTCTTCTCCCCAAGTTTCGGTGAGGGTAGTGGATGCTCAGGGACATCCTGTGAGAGAAGCGGATGGACGATATAGGTATAGGATGGAGGGCCTTCTTTGGCCCGTCATTCTACACTAGGACAACGCCTCTACCAATAAGCTGTGGGAGAATAATCTGGATAAGGGCTCTCATTTCAACGCGCGCCCGTACACTCAAGTCTTGCCCGGTGTTTACGACTACTACCACAATGCTCCTTCTGAGATAGACTTTTCTGATCCAAATGCGGAGAAGCGCGCCATGCTGGTTAGTATGTTCCTTATGTGTCGGTCGTGCTACTTTCCTTCTTTTGGTGCTGAAGGCCGGAAGATGGTAGTTTATAAGCCAAACAGGGTGGCGCGGCAGCTGGGATATGATTTGGTGGTCCTAGGTCCTAGGCCGAAACCCGCAGAATTCGAGGCGTGCTTCAATCATTTTCTATTGGATTATACAGATGCAGTGATGAATGGGGTTACCCACTGGCGTTTCCTAGCACGAAACCGCGGGCCTTGATCTCAGCACAGCATCGTCTATTCTGGAGAAGGAACCTAGATTCCTTTTATGCCTTTGTTCAAGGGGCGGCTCTTCGGACTGTGCTACGTAATGTTTCTATGTTGGCGAGGCAACTATCTCAAGGTTTTGGAAAAATACTTTGATTTGTGGTCAGGCCCTCGGGCTTCCTACGTATTCCTCGGGGGAAACCAGACCGCTCGTAGTTCGGGGCAATTACTTCTACTGAGTTGGGGGAAACTTTTGCCTAAGACCATACCTAGCCATCAGGCGATCACATACCTGAGAAGGGTTTTCACCTGTTGGGGAATAGAATTGCGCTTCTGCGAAGCGGCTTTGCTGATTTTGTGCCTCTGCGAGGCTGCACTGCTGGATTAAACTTGCACTTCTTGAAGATGTTACTTTGGTTTGCATCTCCACGAGACGGCTTCACTGCACTTATTCCACTAGGTTGGCGCCTCTACGAGATGACTTCATTACACTATTGCACTGGGTTGGTGTCTCTACGAGATGGCTTCACTGCACTTTTGGTTGATCCGTTGTATGCCTCTGCGAGACGATTTGATTTTGTTTTGCGCTATCAACGGAGCGGCTTGTCTACTGTACGCCTCCACGAGACGGTTTGGGCTATTTTGTGCTATCTGTGAAACGACTTGTCTACTGGACGCCTCCACGAGACGGATTGGGCTATTTGCGCTTTAAGCGGAGCGGCTTGTCTACTGTACGCCTCCACAAGACGGTTTGGTTTTGTTCGTGCTATCAGCGGAGCGGTTCACTACCCATAGCAAGAAGCATCCACCGGCCGGCAAATCAGCTTGATCCAGAAGCTTTTGCAGCAGCGACCAATCGGGACTCAAATTCTTCCCGATGATCGGATAACCGTGTGTTTTCTTAACAATCAAGTTGCGGAGTCTATGAGATAGAGTTCAAAGTGTTGAATCTCGCCTAATTCGTCTCATGATCGGATTTAGACTCTCCCTTGCTAAGCTCTATTTATAGGCATCGTTGCTCTTCGAAAGACACACACAATCTCTCACCGCCACAACCCAAAGTGCTGTGCAAACACTCCCCATAACAAGAGTTTCAAAATCCCTCTACTCTTGTGAGGCGAAATCAATCCAATAGAAAACCCCCAAATCCGAGTTTAGGTTCTGAGGCCCGTGAAGAACCCACCTCAAAGCAACAAATTGAGCAATCCAGTCACTGAGGGAGTGATATACGAAGGTTACAACACCTTCTAAGTCGGTTAATTCTTAAACCATTTGCGTATTTAGTTTAATTTTAATCTGTTAGCTTTCGGTTTGTGAAAAGTCTGAGCGTTGGGAAGAACACCGGTCGGTTGATCAATATACCGGCCGGAACATTAGAAAGTGTAGTCTGTCAGCCGCCAAATCGATTGGCCAGCCGATAGATTAATTGCTGGTACAGTACTATTGTTTATCTTTTCTTGTGTGTGGGATACCATGCTCTTACTCCCCTTTCCCATGTATAACTGTTTTACCGCTTTCATCACTTATATTTGCTAAGGATATAAAAACAAGTTGCATTCAGGGTTTTATAAAACATTGAGGCTATTTTATGTCAAACGAATACAGGCTAGCCTTCGTGGCTAGGCGGAGAGGGATGCCTAACACCTTCCCCTCACCGTACCTGTGTTTCCCGAACTATGAATCTTTGGTTAAAGGGTTTTTTCTTGGTTTAGCCTAAACCAAGTGGCGACTCTAAAAAATTCGAGGTGTGCTGCAACGGCACATAATCGCTTATTGGTCATCCTGTGTAGTGACAGCGAACCCATCCCTGCGGATCGGGAAGTGTGGTCTACAAGCCGTAGTGCCCATTTCCACCGTACCTGTTGCCGGTGTCAGGACCAGGTCCAGAGCCGCTATGGAACAAGAGGCTGAGGGTCCCTTTGAGCACCGCCAGCGAAGGAGACTAGTAAGGGTATCTTCCTTTTACCCTTCTTCCCCTTTTCAATTTTTTGTCTAGCATTTGCAAAGTGTTGATCGCGCCTTTTTCCCAGGCCATGACACGTGAACCTGTTGTACCCCGCACATTTGATGCCGCGGATGTTGGTGCTTCAGGGAGTGAGAACACTGAAGATCATGAGAATCTAACTGTCGGCGCCGCGCGTCTGCTTGCAGAAGCCTTGAAGGCAAAACAAGCGGTGGATCCACCGCGCGATACCTATCCCCCAGCTGGGCCTAGAGGCGATGAGAAAAATAAGGAGGGTGGCGACGATAATGGTGATAGTGACGGCGGTCATAATGATGATGACGATGATGATGATGATCTTTTGCCAATTATCTTGTTAAAGAGGCGAAGTGAGGCGATTGAAAGGGCAAGGTTGCTGGCCGCCGTTGGGGCCAGTGGGGAAATCCAAGAGCCGACTGAAGAGGCTGTTGAAGATTCAACAGCTGATTTATTTGCTTATGCCAAGCAGAGAGTAAGTCCCCCCTATTGCTGAGGTACTCACCCCCCGAGGCCTTGCACATTCTAGTGAAGAAGAAGTTGGTAACGTGGAATCTGGTAGACGGAGGTGGGGTGGAGAGCAAGCGGTCGAAGAAGCAGGTGAGGATTATGGCTTTGGGCAAGGGCACGGGCGCGGTTTCCTCCACCCTTATGTTGACAGTGAAAATGAAGTTTCTTCCGCTGAGAGCCACCAGGTTGATCGCGAGGTCCACAGGACCGGGAGGGATCTATTGATTAACCTGTGAGTGTTGAGCCCACGCCAGTACAGTCTGAACCCCTCCCTCCAGGATTTGCGGTGTGCGCGAGCGCAGGCAATCATCCCTATTCTTCGAGTACTTTTCATAACATAGGGAGTGACATCTAGCCGTGGTCCAGGCTCGTACCTATATCAGAACACAGTATGAGGGAGTTTGTGCCTGTGATAAATCCTGCTCACCCAATTATTAAATCACTTTTTTGGGATGATTTTTCAAAGTTGGAAGCCATCGTGGATTCTCAGAGTGAGGAAATGGAAGATTTGCAGGCTGATTTGATCCCGCGGAGCCGTCAGTAGGTGTTGACTGAGCAGGGAGCACTTGAGTAAGGCACGGGTGAACATGCTTCGCCAAATCAGAGTGTGGTTGAGAAGAGCGCAGGTACTCGACAGGGGGATCAGGTTGAGAGCCCCCAGGAACAATGGAGGACCACTGAGGTAGGGCAAGGTTCTCGAGAGCCTTTCCGCGCAGGGTTCCTCTTCTGATTACCGTAATTCTAATTGCCCTGTTTTGGAGCCTGCCCCTGATTCCTCTGACATGGCGACGTTCTGGATCTTTTGCATGTACGAGGAGAACATGCCCGCCTTGGAGTTGATTCAGCGGAACTACCCAGATACCTTCATTGGTTTCGCGAGTTGGAGCTCTTACGGGGGAGGTATGTTCCTGAACAATTTATGTATGGTCGTGCAATCCCTCCAGAATATTACTCTAAAATGCTTTAATACTTCGTCGTTTGAGTCTGCGAGGGGCGTTATTGCTGATCTCACCTCCTTAGGGCTCAACCTGGACTGGTTGTCTGCACATCTGAAGAGGGTATTCGCGCCTCGCAAGGGTCTGAAGATTCCCAAAAGAATTGCGGCAAAGGAGAAAGAAGTGAAGAAGGCTCAGATGGATATGGACCTTACTCGTACAGCGCTGGCCCAGCGCGAAGCCGTTCTGAGGGAAAGGCAGGATGAACTTGTTTGTTTGGTCCAAGAGGGTGCGGCTATGAGTGCCGCAGCGGCCCTACCAGTATCATCAAGGGACTTGGTTACCAAGGACCTCTTTCCTCAGCCTTAGTTATGCATCCCCTTTTCCCCTTTTTATTTTGCTTTGTTTATCGATGTTTCTTTTGAACAGTTTTGGTTGGCACGAAATTGCCTTTGCCCTACGTAAAATGAAGAGTTTATCTATGTTTGTCTTTTTCAGCACATTTTACTTGCCTTTGTACTTTGCTTTTTTCTTTTCTAGTTAATCAGATCACTTTGAATAATTCAATCATAAACCATGACTTAATCGTCAATAGATGAAATGAAACTCTATTCATAATCTTGATTGATACCAAAGTAACATATTTCATTCATAGTATTTTGACTCGTTAAGGCTCGTGAACATGTTTGAGTTCGAATCAAACCTAGGCAAGCTCGGCTCGAGATATGCTCGTCAATTTTTTAGTGAGTTCGAGCTCGGCTCGAGTTCGTTTAAAATCTTAACGAACGAACGAACTTGAAAAAAACTAATAGACATTCACGTACTGAAAAACTAAAAAAACAAAACAAATTTTAAAGTTCGGCTCGATTCGGCTCATTTGTAGCCCTACTTGCATGTGTTTTAGCTACGGATTGAAAAAAACTAATAGACATTCACGTACTTATTAATGTATTGGGCTAACGTTATCTAAAAAAAATATGGCGTGCGATGCTAGAAAAAGCAAAACAAATTTTGAATTACTAAAATTTATACTCCCTCCATCCCCATTTTATAGTCCCAGTTTGTACTTTTTGCTGTCCCAAAAAAATTATCCCATTTCAAAATTAAATGGACAATAGGTAATGAATTCTCTCTTTTACCCATCATTTTGAGATTAGTACTACTAAAAAAGTAAGAAAATGTAATGATTGAAGGGTAAAATGAGAAAAGTAGATTTTGAAAAGTGCAATGATTGTGTTCCCTTATTTAGTTGGAATCCCCAAAAGAGACCATAAAATAGGGACGGAGGGAGTATTTCGTATGGCCTTTTTCGGATGAAAATCCTTGCTCCGCCGCTGAGAAGCACAGGGACGATTGTGAGCGCAGAATATCTATTTTGGGATGGAGAGGATATTTTTCTAGCCAAATATAGCTAATTTTTGTTGAGATGGATGGAGATGCTTTTAAGCCTTTCAACAATCTGGAACTACCAGAGTTTTTACTCTCTCTCTCTCTCTCTCTCTCCACCATGAAAACCCATCCCCCAAAGCTCAAAACCACCCCACGTCCACTCTTCTCTTGCGGCTTATTCCGTCACTGCACTCAAACCGTACTTAGTCCTACCGCCACCGCCACCTCCACCTCCTCCTCCAACCCTCCACCCCTATCCCAACCAACTCCAACTCCACCTCCGCCACCACCACCATCACCCCCACCTCCACCCCTATCTTCCTCCTCCTCCTCCTCTTCCAACACCTCCCAAAGTTTCACTCAGTGGAAGTTTCCTCTCCCAACCTCCTCACCCATCTCCCACCACCACTCTCACCCACCTCCACCACCCAAACCCCACCACCTAACCGCCACTAATTTCCAAGTACTTTTCCACGCTGCCGAGACCCAATTCATGAATTCAGACTCGGATACCGACCCGTTAAACGCCCTCCACATGTTGGAGCGCTCACTCGTGCCCAACCCTCCGGCCACCGTGGAAGGAGGCGACGTGGCGGCGTGTCCGGCGGCGGTGATGGAAAACGTTGTTGCGTACTTGAAGGACAGTGCGGGGGCGAAACCAGCGACGAAAGTTCTTCTGGCGCTATGCATAGCGGAGAGGAACCGGCGGGTGGCGGTGGAGGCGGAGGGCGGCAGGGAGGGTGGTGGAGGCGCTGGCGAAATTGGAAGGGGCTGCTGCGGAGAGGGCGTTGGCGGCTTTGGAGCTGATGTGCACCGTGGCGGAGGGGGCAGCGGAGGTGAGAGTGCACGCGCTGGCGGTGCCAATGATGGTGGAAGTGATGGGGAAGATGGGTGGGAGGGGGAAGGAGTATGCGATGAGTGTTTTGGCGGTGGTTTATGGTGGTGGGTTTGGGGAGGAGGAGGAGGGGGTGTTGGCGCCGCCGGAGGAGGTGGCGCGTGCGGTGGAGCTGGCGTTGCAAGGGGATTGTAGTGCCAGCGGGAGGAGGAAAGGGGCCCAGCTTCTGAAGATTCTGCAACAAAGTGAACAGGTGGATTTGGCACGAGAGGGAGGATAAACGGCTAGGATTTAGTGTTGTCAAACAGCGGGTATGCATCAAACTAGTACTAGTACTATACAATTTAAGGTCTTTTGTATTTTTTGAACGGCACAATGTAAGGTCCTTGTCTTGCCCTTTTCTTTTTTTCTTTTCTTTTTTTACTCCCTCAGTCCCAAATTAATGGTATTTTTTCACTATTTGACACATCTCAAAAAATTATCCATAACTTTCAATCTATGGTGCTTTTTATATTCGATATGGATCTTATTTGATAGATCTTAATTAGTTTTATAATACAAAAATTTTGAAATTGTAAAAAATGTTAGATTGTGAAATATAGATAAATTGTTGAGTGGTACGACGGCCAAAAAAGAACCATTAATTTGGCACAGAGGGAGTAATCTCTAGTCAGGCCTCCTAGTTTTTCAATGCCGAGCTAGCATCATCCTATGTGGTATCTGAACGCACATTTCGACCATCCAAAATACTTTTAGGCGGTTTGGATTTAGAGAGAGAAAGAGGAGAGAGAGTGGAATGAATCTAGGTCATCCAAAAGTATTTTAGACGGTTGGAAGTTCGTGCATGAACACCACGTGATGCCCGCTCGACATATAATTTTTTTTCTAAGATTTGGCTCTTGATGTGACCAATGTATCCATGAATACAATTGCTGCAATTTAAATAACAAACTGTATACTCGATCCTTCTAAACTTTTGTGTGATTATTGTATTTTTAGACTTTTTAGTTGTCTTTATTTAAAAAAAAAATGTATTTTTTAATTTTGCATCAATATTTTTAGAGTTTGTTATTCGTTTGGACGAGAGGAATTAAAAAAATATAAAATTATGGCTGAAATTTAAATAAAGACAACTCAAAAGTACAAAAAGTGCGAAAATGGGAACGAGTAAAACCCAGCCTCCCCTAGTTGTCCCGATAAAGTACACTGAACCCCCAATCTATCAACTTATTACAACAATCCTTTGAATGTGTATAACTTATTTTTTAAACAGCAAAAAAAATTGAATGTGAATAACTTAGTGTAAGAGAGGTTCTGTGATGGATGAGCTGGAGAGGTAAGAAATGGTTAACAATAAACAATGGGAAATGAACAGAGTGATCAACAGGAAGGGTGAAGAACAAAGCAGAAGTGTACAGAAGAGATTAAGGCAGAAGATAGCACTTAGACTAGTCTATGGCAGCCCCAAGAATGACCTAGAGAATGGAATGACCTCACTGGGAAGAATGTTCTCCTTCCAAGTCAGTGATTATCCACTTTCTTTCTTTACAAATCCCTCTTGGGAACGTGAGGGAATGTTTCATATTTATAGGCAACCTGAGCCAATGATCTGGCGACACAGTCTTATAATACGAGAACACGTGTCCCTTTCGTACATCCTAACTGTGCGGGTGACGTCACCCACCGCGCGGCTTACTCGGGCGCGCTACTCCACCCATCGCGCAGAGAACCTCTTATTCTTTTATAGCCATCAAACCGCAAGATCTCCCTTTATTCCCGCGTGGGCAAGGTCATGACCCGTTCGGTCGTGCCTATACCGCAGCCAAGCCTCAAGGGGCCCCTCAGGTCCTGCCTTCAAACCAGAGCAAGCATGATTACTTGGGCTAAGCATGGACTGGTTCATCGCGTTCTCGCTCATTTGTATGGGCCGCGCCAGTCATGAGACTCATGGGCTTTTCTCCGTGTATGGATGGCCCATGATTATGGAGAGATATTTTCCCTAGTCGCGTTATGACAGCACGCAACTGGGTGCTACCGCGCGAGAGCCCACGGCGGTTAATGCCGCGTGCAGGTACCACGTGTCGCGCGGTGACGGATGACACTTGTCATCATGGTATTGGGAGGTCAACCTCAAATTAGGTCAAAGGTAGTAAAACTGCTGACCTTCCCTACCATAGCACCGCGCGCGCGTGTGAGATACGAGGGCGTGTGGTCGTGTAGCTCACGCGTCATCATACGTGTGTGTGAAGTCAGCACGCGTCTCTTCATCTGTATTCGCCATTATGACGCCACTTCAGTTTTCATAAAAACTCTGACGGCTGCAACCCTTCAGCAGCTTTAAACGGTCACATCGATTAGGCAATAAGTACATCCTTTCCTAAACCGTCGTGTCCGTAGGTTTTTTTTTTCTGTCGGCTGCCAACCCCTCCTGCCTATAAATACCAGATCACCTTCATTTGTTTCCTTACTTGGAAATTTCTACTATTTCTTTCTAACCTCCAACTCTTCCTTCTCTCTACAACGCACCAGAGTTTCCTTTCCTTTGTGCTTTTTCTTATCTTCTTGCCGTTTGCAACCATGACCACCCTTCTAGGTAGTCCAGTTCCTCCACAGAACCAGTGGTGGAGAGCTCCTTACTTCATGGGAAGAGAGGACCCCTTTTGGCAGAAGATAGAGGATTTTCGTGCCGACCGGCAGCGAGTTGGGCGATATTCTGTCCATCAATCTAGAGGTTCCTTATGAGGATGGGGACTTGATGCCGCCCTCCTCTGTTCTTCGTCTTCGGCTGGAGAGAGGGGACTTCCCCTTCTGCTCTGTTTCTTACGGCATGGGCTCCTCACTTCCTTCTCATTGGAGCGACTGAGTGAATGTAGTGATGAGCAAGAGGAGTTTAGCCAGGGTTTTAGACAGGGCTCACCTGACAGAGGCGATCCGCATTTCCCAGCGTTTGGTTTTGATCAAGAGGAACGAGAATCTGGATTTTCTCGTCTCTCGATGGAGCACTGACACACACACGTTCATGTTTCCCTGGGGGGAGTGTGGCCCCACACTGTTGGATACCACATCATTGCTTCATCTCTCTACCCGTGGCATCGAGGAGTTTGATACCGACAGCTTCAACATGGACGAATTTGATGAAGTGGAGAAGTTGAAAGTCGCCTACTGGAATTCCAGTCACCTGGGCTCTCAGTGGGATAAGTTTGGAGTTGAGAGGCATCCCATCCCGGACCCTAAGAAGTGCTCATGGAACAGTTGGATACGGTATTTCTTTAGGGACTACCAGACCAAGCAAATTGGGGAGACTGAGGAGGTGTACAAGGACGCCGCGCAACTGAAGAGCGATCTGCACCTCACTACCTTCATTGCCTTTTTCCTGTCCTTCTTCCTATTTCCTGACTTCCCTGTTGACTCGCCCAGCGAATTTGTCTTCCCATGGCCGTGCGGATGGCGAAGGGCGATCGATTGCCGCTGGGCCCTATGTTCTTGGGTCATCTTTTCCGCCAATTGGACCGCCTCAATGAGGATTTCGAGAGGTCAGTCGATCGTTTCGACATCGCCTCCATGCTTCATTCCCAGTTTCTTACTGCATGGGTCTATGAGCATTTCCCTGCCGTCGCGCCCAAGCCGCAGAAGTTCCCCACGCAAGTGTCCGTGAAAGTACTTGACGCGCAGGGGTGCCCAGTGAGAGAGGCAGATGGGCGTTTCCGCTACCAGTTGGAGGGTGACTTGCATCCAATTATCTTGCGGTGGGACAAGACTGCCACCCAGAAGCTGTGGGAGGACTATTTAGACGATGGCTCCCGTTTCCTTCCGCGCCCTTACACACCGGTTCTACCAGGTATTTATGATTACTTCCCCGTTGCCCTTCTGGAGATGGATTTCGCCGACCGTGACCACCCTCAGCGCGCGCTGATGATCATCGTGTATCTTATGAGCCGCCCGTGCCAACTTCCCTCGTTCGGTGCGGAGGGAAAGAAGATAGTGGTTTACAAGCCAGACAGGGTGGCGCGGCAGCTAGGTTATGACTTGGTGGTCCCTGAGTCAGGACCGGAGCCTATGGAGTTCCTGGGTTGTTTGAACCGTTTCTTACTGCGCTTCACAGATGTGGCGATGAATGGGGTTGGTCTCTGGCGCTTTCCTCCGCGCAACCGGCCGCCGCTGGTTTCTCTCCCATACAAGCTTTTCTGGAGGAGGAACCTAGACTCCTTCTACTTATTTGTCCAAGGTGAAGCCTCAAGGGCTCCGTTGCGCAACATCCGAAAGCCGGAGCTCTCACTTCGCCAGGAAAAGCCATCGGGGTCCAACTGGAGAGGGACCAGGAGCCGTTGGGCCATGAAGGGTGTAACCATGGATATCGACCTGACTGCCGAGGCCGCAGTGCCCCTTTCCTCCATACCTTCCGGTGGCGCGGGTGGTGTCAGGACCCGCTCCAGGGCAACGATAGAGGCAGAGGCTGATGCTCCACCAGAGCGCCGTCAGCGTAGGAGGTTAATGAGGGTATGTGCTTTCTTTTGAATTGTTCTCCCCCCCCCCCTCCCTTTTTGATATAATTGTGGTTTTGCTTATTGGCCTTTCTCTTTGCCAGGCTGGTATGGGCGAGTCTGTAGCCCCACTCTCGCCAGTTGCAGAGCGGGTGGCCTCCCCTGAAAGCGAACATCCTGAGGACGATGTGAATTTAGCCACCCGTGGCGCGCAATTGCTTGCACAGGCTCTGGAGGGTAAAGTGTCCGTGGTTCCTCCACCCGCCATTGGCCCCTTGGAAGCCCCAGGTGGTGGCGATGATGATGATGACGACGATGATGATGATGGCGTGCCCATTGCTCTAGTGCTGAGTCGCGAGGCATCCCGCGAGGTCGCTAGGCTCTTCGCCTAGAATGTGGCCAGAGGGGGAACTGCGGAGCCCATCCAAACTGCGGAAGGGGCCACTACCGAGCACACTCAAGGTTCAGAGGCGGCCTTCGAGGCCGTCGCCTTAACATGGGTGAACCCCCCCCATTACAGAGGTTGCAGGCCCCAGAGGTCCGGTGTGTTCTTCTGAAGGTGAGGCCGAACAGGTGGGGCCCAACCGAAGGGGAGCGCTGGGCCCGGAGGGGGAAGATGGTGATTTTGGCCCAGGACATCATATACCCGAGGTGTACGTTGATAGCGAGCTAGAGGCCTCCTCCGTAAGTAGCAGTCATGCTGGCGAGGAGGTTTCTAGAGGGGCGTTTCAGCAGAACTATCTTCCTCTTCAAAGTCTGCTCCGGAAGAATCTGACTCTCGTCCTCCTGGCTCTGAGGCGCGCCCAGATGAAGGTAATAATAATCATGGCTCTACTAGTGTTTTCCATAATATTGGGGGCAACATTCAATCAAGGCCCAGACATGCCCCCGTGATTGATATGGGGGAGTTTGCGCCGGTGATTAGCCCAATGCATCCTGTCGTTAGATCACTTTTTCAAGATGATTTTTCAGAATTGGAGGCTGCCGTGAATGTGGAAGAAGGGGTAGAGGATTTCCAAAGAGCTTTGGTTCCTCAAGATCATCGGCGCGCAGCTTCCCCTGAGGGGCCAGTACAAGTGGAGAGCATAGATGATCACACCGTGACGGGTCAAGTCGTGCGCGAGCAAGCCGGTGGCGCGGATCAAGGAGAACGCAGGATACTGGAAGCAGGGCAAACTTCTAGGCCTGTTGCTTCCAAGGAGCGAGAAAGTGCCAATCCTCAGCTTGATCCTGCCTCTCAAATCTCCTCCTACAGTGATTCTGAGTGTGTGGTTATGGAACGCACCAGCCTGGCGGAAGATACGACCCTTTTTCGGGGTTATGAGGTGCATCGGGATTATGTGCCTTTGCTAACGCTGATCGAGTGGCACCATCCAGAGACCTTTACTGGCTTTACAGGCAGGGGGGGGTGGGGCGGTGGGCGTGTGTGTGGTTTGTGTTTGTGATAATTTTTGGCTTGTTGAGATAGTGTCCAGTTAACCTCTCTGAAACATTTCGACACGGCGATCTATGATTCTGCCAGGGGTGCTATTGCGGATTTCGAAGCAATGGGGTTCAAATTGGACTGACTATCTGCGCATCTGGAGAAGGTGCTCGTACTGCGCAAAGGCTTGAAGCTTCCTCACAAGATTGGGAAGAAATAGATGGAGGTAGAGAAGGCCCGGAAGGAAATGGAACTTGTCCGGACCGCGCTGGCCCAGCGCGAGGCCATTTTGCAGGCGAGGCAGGGGGAGCTGGACCGCCTTGTTCAGCAGAATGCTAGTGTCACCGCCGCGGGAGCTCCTCCAGTCACATCAAGAAATCTAGTTGGTAGGGGCCTTTTTCCCCAGCCTCAGGACCCGGTCCGTCCTTGGATTGATCCCCGTTTATTTTATCTTTTTTCCGTTTTGTTTTGATGTATTGAACTTGATCCATCGTATAAATAAGGGTTTGCTTCTGGTGTTATTTCGGCTTCTTCATTATATGCTAGCATTTGTGCCTTTAGTTAATTGTTTTACTTTCCATCGGTTAATCGGATTTTCTCTGAATAATTCAATCGCCACTTAATGTTTGGACTGAAACTCTATTCAAGAAAATCACGATTGCAACCTCAAAGTAACATATTTATATTTCATTAAATGAGGCCGACTGGAACTGTCAGCCATGAAATACAACGCAAAAAGAAAACATAAGGGGAACACAGATAAAAACGGCTAATCTTGCCAGGGACAACACGGGATAAAACTAAGGATAGTATTTCTTCATGAACTTGATATTTATTGGCCTAGTGAGATGGCCGTCGCCGACCCGAGACAATCTATAGTGCCCACTGGAGCTTGCCTTGATGACTTGGTAGGGCCCTTCCCATCTGGGGGTGAACTTAGGGAGCTTGACATTCCTCATCACGTCCATCGTTGATTTCCATACCAGGTCCCCTATCTTGAATTCTTTTGAGATCACACCCCTGTTGTAGAATTTGGCCACTGATTCCCAGTATTGGAGCTGATGCTCCGCCGCGATTTGTCTTCTTTCTTCCAGAGCCTCCAGATCCGCGCGCCACTCTGCCTCTGTTACCTCTGAGGCCAGCGCAAGGCGTGCAGAGGGCACACTTAGTTCAACTGGGAGCACAGTCTCAGCGCCATAAACGAGATTAAAGGGGCTAGTGCACGTCGCTTTCCTTTTCGATGTTCTGTATGCCCAGAGGGCCGTGATCAAGTGATCAGCCCATGCCCCGCCATTCTCGTCTAGGAGCTTGCTCATTACCCTTGTTAGAGATTTGTTTGTGGCTTCTGCTTGGCCGTTCCCCTGCGGGTAGTAGGCTGAAGAGGTGTGATGTTCAATGCAATAGGAATCTACCAGCTCTCCCACGTTTTTGTTGACGAACGGCGTTCCATTATCAGATAGTATCCCTTTGGGTATACCAAAGCGGCAACCAATATTTTCCTCAATGAATTGCGCCACCGCCGCGCCAGTTGCGTTCCTTTGAGGGACAGCTTCCACCTACTTAGTGCTAACCTCTGTGGCAGCCAAGATCCACTGGTACTTACGTGAGTGTGGGGTTATGGGCCCCACTAAATCCATGGCCCAAGTGTGAAAAGGGTAGGGCGCGCGGATGGCGTGGAGCTCCACTCCTGGAGCGTGCACCAGATTCCCAAATTTCTGACAACCGTGGCACCTCGGCACATGCTTCTGACCCTCTTTCACCTTCGTGACTTTCCTTGGTCCTGAAGCACTTGTTGTGGGTGGGTTCCGCTTGCTCGCGGGCACCCCTTCCTTCTGTTTCGGTGGGCACGGCTGGCTCGTCGACGCCCCTTCGTCACCTTTAAAGTTTTCCCACTTAGGGAGCTTTACCCCAACTGGCTTAGTAATAACTGCGCTAGAGACCTCCTGGAGCTCGGTGAAGTATACCGCGTCAGAGAGATGGGCCTCGCAAGCCTCGAACGGCCTCTCCGATGCCCCTATTGTCACTTGCTTGCCAGCCCAAATGCCCTTGAGGCATTGGTGGTAGCTAGACGGGACAGCCGCGTATCGGTGCATCCAACTTCTTCCCAATATGATGTGATAATTGGTTTCCGCGTCAATAACGTGGAATTTTGTGGTTGCGCGAATGGGTCCGACTGCAAGACTGACTATAACATATCCCAGTGAGTCCTTCCTGGAACCCTGTGATTCCTATGAACGACTTGACCATCTTCTCTTCCGTCAGACCAATTTTTCGCAGTGTGGATAGTGGCATAATGTTGATAGAGGCTCCACCGTCCAAGAAAGCACGCTTGAGCTCCACATCATTGATATATGCGGTTACGTATAATGGCCTATTATGCGAGTGTTAGACTCTCTTGTCATCATCGGAGAAGAAGATAGTATTGGAGTCAGTCTTGATGGTTCTAGGAATGGAGCCCCCTTCCGCTGCGCAGGCCTCATGGCCCTCCTGCGCTATGGCCACTATCGCTTTGGTCATCTAAACTCTAGCCCGCGTGGAGAATCCCATACCATCAAAGAACGTTTGGAACTTCGTGCTGTTTTGGAGGATCTTAACCCCACTTTCTGGATCGGGGGTGGCTACCACTGGGGCATCACACCCCGTAATTTCGTCAATCTCGTCATAAAAAGACGTCATGTAGGCCTCCTCGTAATACTCTTCTTCTTCGTATTCCCCCTCATCCGTGTGTCCGTATGTCCTTTCATAGCGGTAGTCTTCTTCATAGCCATAGACCTCCTCGTAATCGTAGGTTTCCTCATAGTCGTATGTTTCTTCGTAATCGTACGCATCCATGTCTCTCATGAAATCGAAACACTCAGCCATGTTGGCCGTCCCATACTCGTTGTTGTCTAGCTTCTTTTTAAAGATTCTTCTCAGTGTCCAACATTCGCTCGTTGGGTGTTTGGTATGGCGGTGATACATGCAATACTACGGGCTTTCTCTATCTGCGCGCGAGGGTGGTGTTTCGATTTCTGGCAGTATTAGTTCTCCATCTGCCACCAATTCCTTGACTAATTCTCTCACCTCATCCAGGCTACAGGGGTACTCTGGGGCTGTGGGAGCATCCTTGAACGTTTTCTTCTTCTTCCATGGTCCGCTCCCATTTCTGTTGCCTCTTCCCCCCTGCGACTTGCGCGAGGGCTAAGTGGAAGTTGCAGCCGAGGTGACAGATTGAGGTTTCTTTCCTTTCCACCCACTCTGGGTGCCACGCGAAGCGCGCAAGACGGTGTACCTCAATTTATACACTGCCTCTAGTAGTGCGGAGAAGGTCTGGATTTTGACATTGACGAGATATGGCTGGAACTCAAGCGCAAGGCCGCCAGTGCATATTTCCACTAAGTGCTCCTCGTCAACTGGCTCAAGGCAATCCACCGCGCAATCTTGGAATTGTTTGATGTAGTCGACTATGTCCTCACTGTGACCTTGCACCTCCTTAACCAGCAATAAGCTTGTGACTCGCTCGCGTGTTTGAAAGAATTTGGTGTAGAAGCGATTCACCATTTCTTCCCGCGTAGTGATGGAGTATGATGTAGGGTTGACATACCACGTGTATGCGCGCGCAGTGAAGGGCTTGGAAAATTCGCGTAATCGAAGGCTGTAATCTCTTGAGTAAGCCCCTAAGGTTTCAATGAACCTGACGACATGTTCCTGCGCGTTGCCCCCTCTGCCATCGAACTTGACAAACTTTGGCGGTGTGTACCCTTCTGGGTATGGCATCTGTAGGATGGACAGGGGTAAGGAGGCTGAATATCGGGGCTGGGTAGGGAGGGTAGAGTTGCTTTGGTTTTTTCCTTCTAGAAGAGAGCCTGAACATCGGCCATGGTAACAGTTTGGTGTAAGCCATGATCCCCGTTGCCTACTTGCTGGTGAACTGAACCTGTTCTAGTGGCCTGAGCCGCTGGAATGACATGGGCTTGGTTGCTCGCTGGATTTAGGGTCTGTGGGCCACCACCAGCAGGACCTGCACCTTGAGCTCCTTGGGCTTGTGCGGCCCCAGGTGCTACTGGTGCATGTGGTCCATCCCCAGCATGGATTTGCTGAGCCGCCTGTGCTGGTAATGCCCTTGGCAGGGCTGCGGTGATAACCTCCGTGAGACCTGCAATAGCTGTTAAGAGCTGCATCTGGGCGGCCTGCATCTGAGCGATGCCGGTTTGCATGGTTTGGAATAGGTTCACATGAGGGTTTCCTTGGTTTCCCTCGCCACCTTCATTTCCAGCTTGGCTGGAGGTTGCATCTTCCCTAAAAAGAGGTCCATTAATAACCAGATCGTTGATGTTATTCGGGTTCCGAGCTGCCATTCTTAAGGTTTCTAGACCGCTCCTCGTGTTTACCATTAACCAAATCACCTCCCTAGCAGAGTCGCCTGTTGTAAGAGAGGTTCTGTGATGGATGAGCTGGAGAGGTAAGAAATGGTTAACAATAAACAATGGGAAATGAACAGAGTGATCAAGAGGAATGGTGAAGAACAGAGCAGGAGTATACAGAAGAGACTAAGGCAGAAGATAGCACTTAGACTAGTTTATGGCAGCCCCAAGAATGACCTAGAGAATGGAATGACCTCATTGGGAAGAATGTTCTCCTTCCAAGTCAGTGATTATCCACATTCTCTCTTTAGAAATCCCTCTTGGGAACGTGAGGGAATGTTTCATATTTATAGGCAACTGAGCCAATGATCTGGCGACACAGTCTTATAATACGAGAACACGTGTCCCTTCCGTACATCCTGACTGCGCGGGTGACGTCACCCACCGCGCGGCTTACTCGGGCGCACTACTCCACCCCTCGCGCAGAGAACCTCTTATTCTTTTATAGCCACCAAACCGCAAGATCTCCCTTTATTCCCGCGTGGGCAAGGTCATGACCCGTTCGGTCGTGCTTATACCGCGGCCAAGCCTCAAGGGGCCCCTCAGGTCGTGTCTTCAGACCAGAGCAAGTATGATTACTTGGGCTAAGCATGGACTGGTTCATCGCGTTCTCGCTCATTTGTATGGGCCGCGCCAGTCATGAGACTCATGGGCTTTTCTCCGTGTACGGATGGCCCATGGTTATGGAGAGATATTTTCCCTAGTCGGGCTATGACAGCGCGCAATTGGGTGCTACCGCGCGAGATAGCCCACGCTAGTGGCTCATAGCGGTTAATGCTATGCGCAGGTACCACATGTCGCGCGGTGACAGATGACACTTGTCATCATGGTATTGGGAGGTCAACCTCAAATTAGGTCAAAGGTAGTAAAACTACTGACCTTCCTTACACTTAGCTCAGTTAAATCTACATCATTAATTTTTCGTTAGGCTTGTCAATTCTAATTTACTTGCCTAAAAAAAAATACTCCCTTCGTCCCGTTTATAGTGTGTACATTTTCATTTTGGGATGTCCCTTAATAAGTGTGTGTTTTAAAAATTTAGTGGGTACATTTCCTATTTTGCCCTTAAAAGTAGATTCCTTTTTATAAAGTTAGTGGACATTATTATATTGATAAAAGTTAGTAATGGAAAGTAGTTGTAAAAGTTGATATGAGAGAAAAATAATTGGAATTCCTAGGTAACGCACTTAAAAAGGGATGGAGAGAGTACTATTTTGTAGCTCTTATTTTTCCCTTAAGTTTTCCCGGGGAATCCATAAAAAACGAATGAAAGACTTTTTTGGATTAAATTGATTGAGTTGTAACATTTCTTACATTTGCTCAAATCAATTTATTCTCCAACCAATGTAGTCCCAGAAAGTCTTGATTCTTTGACATGATTTGCAGGAAAACGTATGGGTAAAATGGATGATATGTAAAGTTTGTTTCAAGGTCACTAACTTGAAATCCACAAACCTAACGAAAGACAAACGGAGTACTGGATCTAATTTATTTTCATTCAATGGAGGTAGGCGTAGGTCGGAAAGGTGAGCAAAATCACACCACGGGTGTTTGGCCGAGTGTTTTTCACCTTTTCATTTTTGCCTTTTTGCCTTTTTGCCTTTTAGGTGTTTGGATGGTGATTGTATTAATGAGTTTTGGTATAACACATTCTTGATTTTTGGGTTTTGAGAGCAGAAGCCAGAAAGAGGTTTAGAGGAGTTTTTCTCATTCTCCTTTTCTAATTCTCATATGTGTGGAAGACAAAAAGACCACATTACCCTTGATTTATTTTGGAAATAACCAACCCCGCCCTTGCCTTTGAAGTTTGAAGATAGGCAGACAGAGAGAAAAACTGGAGCGGTGGAACCCCACCCTTGCCGATCTACAACGATCCAAATTCGACGCATGGAGCTGTGGTTTTATTTTTTGTTGTTCAAAAATTTCGGGTGAATCCAATCATCTAATTTTTTATATGTTGCATTAAGGTTGGTTCTTATGCGAGCTTATGTAACAATTTGATCTCTGCCCTTTATAAATCTATAAAATGTGTAAATAGTTATTCATAAACATTTGGTACAATGTTAAATAACCAAGGGCAACATGGTAAAAAATCAACACATAATTCTTATTAAGTGCGAGAGACTTTCAATTACCCAAAAAAAAAAAAGGGAAGATCAAAAATATATTTTCCAACAAAAAAAATTCAAATTTGGACGGGTTGCTTTTACAAAAATATTTTTCAATATGACCTTAAAAAACTTGCTAACAAAACATTTGTACACATTTTTAATACCATAATAAATAAACAAGGGCAAAATGGTAAACAATCAATCCATAATTCATTTTCATCATTGTTCTACCAAATACTACAACTGTTGCAAAATACATTCTGCACATTTCTCCCAAACACTCATTCCAGTTTCAAAACACATTCTGACCATAATTCAAAAAGTCAAAAAGCCAAAAAGTTGAAAAGTAATTTCCCAAACACCCCTATGCCTTGTTTGGTTTGGATTTTGAATAATGATTGAAGGGAGAAATGAGGGTAATAGCTGGAAATAAAGGGTGATGATTGAGAGAGGTAAAGAGAGAAATGAGAATAATAATTGAAAATAGTTATAATAATTGGAGATGAATGTAAATAATGATTGAGCAATTATTGAAAAAACCGGTCTGAAAACCCAATATGAACATGGAAGGCTGTCTGTGAATGTGAAGGTTAAACGGCAAAAGATATTCGAACATATTTGTTCCAACAAATCCCGGATCCAAATAAAAAAGTCTAACTGGATTCTGCAATTCAAAATAGCAAAAGTTTGCAAGACATGTTTTCCGTCATACCAGCAAATGCACGTGGTGGAGAGGTTCTTTCAATGTTCCGACTTCCGAACCAGTGCCGCCCAGGTCGCAGTAAAGTACCCTTACCAGGCACAAGGGTCTAAATATCGGGCGTGTAGTGTATGCGTGATAGGATTTTCTTTTACCTCTGATACGTTATTCCCTTAAGTGTCGGTTGATACTGTCCGATGTCAGTTAATAGCCTAATACATAGCCGTATTGGGGTCATTTGAGCCAATATTGTGGGAGACCGGCCGACTTATAGCTGTATTATGGACATGGATACGTATGCCGATATAGCGCTCTTCTCCTAAATTTTGGTGCCTATCCTGTTGTGGGAAGAACATCTATCATGGAAACTACAAATTAATCACTAGCAAAGAAAATACTATTTAAGATTGTCAAACCCTTAGACCAGGGGGCAATTTAAGGATTTTTTTATTGTTTTATGAATCCTGAAAACATGACATAAACACGCAGAAATCAAATTCCTTTATACATGTGAAATTTATTTCTAAAAATTCAAACCAAACATTAGGCAATACCAGTGACTGTAATTGCTCAACTTGGACAAGAAAGAAGCCTGTCAAATTGAGAGCCAAATGATGAAGCCCCAGGAATTGAACAGGCGTCCTCCATCTGAACATCCATACAGTGAGATTTTATGTTATTCCGGGAATGGAAGGAGCCTTAAAACTTCACCTGCTGAAATAAAATCAAAGAGAACCCGAGCTGGAAATCGACAAACAGTCTTCTTGGGTATTGGACTTTTAAGGAATAACTCCGTAGAACCTTATTTTAACGAAAGAGCTGTATTCGCCACATATCTAAAATGATGGAGGTTACGGAGAACAGCTTTGGCATTTGGGTATTTCCTGATGGATGATGTTGTGAATTCCTTTTCATCACTTGAGCTTTGTAACTCTCTGTCTCTTTCGCCCGTCCCCATTATTCAAGCCAGATCTGACTTTAGAATAACCCTTCTTTCCAAATTTGAGATCTTTTCCGCTAATCATGTACGCATTTCCTGCCTCCGGTATGCTAAAGTCAGCCGGGTTTCTGTTGAGAGTGCAGATTTCATTCTTAGAAATACTTCTAATGGGGAAAACAGTCCCATTCATACATCTAGTCTCCAAATCCATGAAATTAGTATCAGATGGATAAATGATCCCTTTCTGCTTGTTCTGAACTGGATTAGACTGGCAACTTGTTCGCGAAACACCACTTGTGCTTGCTGACTTTTGTGATTTAGGGCCTCTACTTTGTACGAGTGCTTTCCCTCGCTCTTCAGACTTCTTAAAACCAGCACCTCTTTTAAAGTTTCCGTCATTGTGAAATGGAGAAACAAAAGCACCAACAGCAGGTGGACACTCGCAAGATTTCTCTGCAAGATTTCTAGGATAAAACGCAGAAGGTGGGTTTCTTGGGATATCATTATATGCTCCAGGCCCTTGGTTCAAATGGTAATCATAGGCAAACAGAGGTTTCTCAAGGACTTTTGGGTGATTTGGACAAGGAAAGAAAGGTTTGGTGAAAACCTTAGGGCTTCCATCCAAACTGAAAGCCGAAGTTGACTGGACCCCGGCATCCATGAGGCTTAGTAATTGCATGGCAGGTATGGTTTCGTTGGAATTCAGATCTAGAGACCCCGGCACCTTTTCGTTAAGGTCAAATCCCCTATGGTGGTTAACAAATGGGTATTCGGCAGATTCCCTTCTGATGGATTCTGAATCAGAATTCCTTTTCAACTTTTCTAGGTCATTGGCGTTCGGTTTCATAAAGTTGAGATTATGATCCCCAAGCATTCTTCTCCCTTCACGTGGCGGTTTAGGGAATTGTGAATGAAACTCAAAGTTACTTGACTGAGGTGAATGCATTTGAGGAATGTTAAAACCGAAAGCCATTTGATTTGGCCCTCCTGCCTCTTCACTCTGTCGTGATCCATTAGGGCTACCTTTCCAGTTGCAATATTGTGGGTCACTGGTTCTAACAGAATTAGATATTTGGACTCCAGCTGCTTGCTTCTCTTTGTACTTTGAAAATGCACTGAACCCAGCAAAGGCAGAATTTCCATCTAGCTGTCCAAAATGGAAATTATTCCCACGGAACTCAGATAAACATTTGCTCGGATTTTGTTTCACGGGTCCCGCATTCTCACCTGTTCTAACAATCCCCATACCAGAAACAGGACTCATCACATGACATTTATCTTCCTGTAGTGATTTTAGCATCCTATTCCCATGTACTCTAGGAAAACCAATTAGCTCAGCATCCCTTTTGTCGTTGGTTTGTTTTGAGAAGAAAAAGTTCCGTTCAGTCTCGTGACGATACCTTTCGTACTGATTTCTCGCCAGGAGTTCAACTATTTCCATTGGAATGTCATCATTTCCTTGTTCTCGAACTTCTTCACTGCTGCGAGTACCAGAAAAATCCTGGAGAAGGAATATTTGAGTTTGATAAAGCTTTTAGTATAATCTGTTAAACATTTATTGGAATGAGTATAATTAATGCTATCGAGCAAAAGTACCGTGAAAACTAAAAGAAGAAAGGTAAAAGGTTAGAGATTCAAATAGATAGATAAATACAAAGATACTCAAATTTGCAGCAATACGTACACATTGCATTGCAAGAACAAAAATAGAAACAACCAGAGCAAGAGAACCATGCATGATTGACTTTATAATGCATGAATCAATCATCACAGCAACACATTTTTATGACATGTGCAACTATATTACCAAATAATAACTCAGTTACGACTTACAAGAAACACAGCTTCATGATCCAATCCCAGAGAACACATTATTATATGCAACTGTGTAAACTGGAAACTACGTGGGCTGATAACTAGTGTCAGTTCGCAAATGAGAAAATGATCGGCAGCTGTTCCAATTTTTGTGTGCTTGGATTACATCACTACAGTATCTCAGGAACTACTCCAGCTTCTTATATGAAATCCAATATCCCATCTCAGTGACGGAAGTACATCCTGATTTACGAATTCTGGATGATATTAGCTCAATCGTAACAGAGTTTCAGTTACATGGAACCCACTCATTTTTTTGTGAAAAGCAAAAATGTGCAAAAAAGAAAAGAAAATCGCAATATTGTGAAAAAGAAAACACGGAATAGAATGAGCAACAAAAACTTAGAGGTCCACCAATATTTTATCTATGGGAGGTGTGTCTAGAAATGGGGAAACTAAACACTTATGGTTGCCAAAATTTTATGGTTGTTCCTTTGTAGATAACACTCTACAATTATCAGTAGTAGCAATAACTAGTACAAACATATTTTGCGATTGCAACTAAATGAACTATATTGTGTCAGTATTTCAGCTCAATAAGGAGACCCCACTCGACCGTACACTAAACTCCAGTCAAGTTAATTGTATTAATCGTTTAAAGTATGAGAAGGACAATTCCGATGGTTTTTAGCACACAAATTTCCTTCACTAAATTAACAAAAGGTGCTCATCGAGTAGTTAACTATATTAAAATCCCAAACTAAGTTTTTAGCACCATCGCTACCAACTTGACCAGATAAATATCTTAACAAGACCAATGAAAAAAAGAAAGTAAACAATCCAGATTAAAGAATACATTCATCTCGAGGGGAAAGAAATGTAAAGGTAAAAGCTTAGTTGTAGAGAGGGAAGTGTATACCAAGTGTTGACGATGAGATAAACTACCATTTTCAACCCGAGGAACAGGATTTTGCATCTCACGCAAGGGGGGGGAGATTCTATTCCCAGCGATATTCTCATTGAGATCACAAAGTAATCCTTTCCTGAAAAACCGGTCTGGTGCAGTTTTATGAGATGCTCTTGACTCTCCAATATGCGTGATAACTTTCCTCTGCTGAGTATCATCTCTTGGAGTGTCCCTCCGAGGGGGCAATACACTCCCATCTCCACCTTTAGGAATTCCACCTTTTTCATTTCGGTGCACAACCACTAAGCTGTTAAGAGAGAGATCCAGACCTTTTCCGCGAATTGAAATCTGAGCTGAGGGTTCAGTCTCCTTGATACCGAAACAATTTCTCATGATTGAACTTTCTCCAAGCATGCCGGTCGTCTTAGGCACTAAAGAAGCCTTCCCTGCTCCAACTTGTTTGTTTTTCTTCTTACACAAAATGGATTTTCCCTCAGATTCTTGTGGAGACAGAGAACTTCTAAATAAGGGTCTCATTCCGCTTTTGGTCATGGATGAATTATGTGCTGATTTTGACACACCGCCATCAGAAGCAGTAGAATATTTTCCCACATCTCCAATTTTGACTTGGTTTATTTTCCGCATAACCCCTCCTTGAGGCATTGACGGAGAATATCTGCCCGCGAATTGAATTTGCTTATTTTTCTTGTCACTTTGTGTAGGATTTCCGTCAATTCTCCTGTTAGTAATTTCTGAACCTTCCTTGAAGACCCTTGGTTTTTTGGTCAGTTTGCTTGGGCAGATCAAATCCCGTGGTGATTTCCCTTCTTTGTCTAAAGACATCTTTCTTTTCCCTTTAGGATCCTCGAAATGCTTCTTAGGACTTTCTTGGACAGGCAAGTAATCATGACGAGCAGAAACTGCATCCAACCCAGAAGACATAGTGGGTAATCCAGCAGGGCCACCTTCTGTTCTGATCTGATCATTTTGCGAATTTCGTTTTGAACCCAACAACTCTGTCAAAAGACGCACTTTTCGAGTTCTTTGTCGCATCGAAGAACTTGGGCTATCCATTTGCAGATCACGATGACAAGTTTCAGCCAAGATCTCATCATTTTCTTCCAGGTCAAGGTAAGGAAGTTTGCTTGTTTGCCCATCGGAAAATTTCATACGATGAAGAGCCATTGATGCAATTGTCTGCTCACCGTCGGAAGAAGCCAGTGTCCCCATTTGATGAATTTCAGAACAATTTCTGACCATGTGTTCAGGGTTTTTAACATCAGCAGAAGTATGAATTCTGTTTGGCGCACAAGGATCCACAAAGCCACAGGTTTTTGATACAAGAGCATCTGTTCCAAGAATACCGGAATTACTAATCAAGTGACATATAAATTAATCTACACAAAGCAATTGCCAAATGAAGACGTCAATTACTTTGGCTATCTGTATGACTTTCTTGAATAGAGAATGGCTTCGATGCTGTCAAATCACGATTTGAATTCTCATCAGTTCTTGCACCATTCCCATGACCTGGGAAGAACCGAGACCAAAATAAATACATAGGCAGAGACACATTAAACTAAAAGGTGCTTAATTTTCAATGGGATCAATGTCATCAGAAGTACTAATTAATTAGGCAGAGGCATTACCAACAACAGGTGCATGTTGAACTTCATGTTTGTTTAGTTTAGTGTAACCACATGATGAAAGATGAATTTCATCCATATCGCAAGAATTATAGCCATCAGATTTTCTTCCTGCTAAATTGACCAGATCTGGAGATCTCTGCATATCTGACAGCACCATTGCCGTATCACTAGGGAATATGTGAGGACAAGTGCTACTGGATATAAATCCACTTTGGAAATGATCACAAACAATACCGATTTCTTCTGTAGCACCTGTAGGGCAAGCTTCCCTTACACAATTTTGGCAGCGCCACCATCTGAATTTGGCAACATGTAAAGGAGGAAGCATGTTTGTTTGCTCCTCTAACCCATTCTGGTTGCCATCAGAAGGAAAAGGCAAGCAAACACTAATGTCTTTTTTCCGCATTTCAGCAGCATATCCACTGCATACAAAGTAGAGAAAATTTGTGAAGAACTTAAGCCAGAAGAAGAAGAAGAGCAAGCAGTATATCCACAGCAGACACAATAGAGAAATTTTCTGAGGAACTTCCATGCAAAAAAGAGAAGAAGAAGAGATAACCAGCTATGTAGAATACGAGTGCAGCGACTAAATAGGCAGCATGGAATATGGATACCTTCATACAAAAAGTGCACTAGTTGTCCGACGCTCTTTCTTCAAAATAAATAGTACGTTATAGTATAGGAAACAAACTTAGCTGTTGAGTTCTTATAGAGCTCAGTGTTGAAGCACTATATCAAATGTTACTCAATTCCACGTCTCATCAAGTTAGTATAGATGTATTATGAAATAAACAATTGACCAACATCTATCGAATGTGAAAAACATCTAACTAGTTCTTTAAGCTCCAAGACTATTACGAAAAATACACAACCGCTGTATTGGTCCAAACATAAACTAGCCAATATCAAATTGTAAGGAATACGAACCACGGGAGAAATGAACATATTCTCAGTCTACAAAAGTAACAAATGAGAGAATCAGAAAAGAATGACAGCAATGACGTTAGCTATTCAGTCTAGATAGCTTCCTATCATTCACGTACACAACTAGATCCTTTGATAGATATCATATGCACGCACAGTGCACACAACAAAATTAGTTCACAATAACCTTGGGCTAGCTTTAGGAAAGCCCTATATAGAGGGAAAGGACTGGACAGATTCTAGGATAACTGAAAATAGTTTCTGATACCAAAAAACCAATAAAAAGTAGTCGATACAAGGCTTACCGTATAGAAAAATGCTCACACTTGCTCGCCTCATGATTGTTCTCCATGGCACC
Source organism: Gaultheria prostrata (assembly GCA_036023075.1). Classification (NCBI taxonomy): domain Eukaryota; kingdom Viridiplantae; phylum Streptophyta; class Magnoliopsida; order Ericales; family Ericaceae; genus Gaultheria; species Gaultheria prostrata. Next base: position 26,813 of record JAXBDA010002549.1, read on the forward strand.
GGCAAGTTCTATAGATATCGCGTCAATCCTGATAATCGGTCCCGATGACTTGGAAATAGGAGCACAATCTCTTCGTTGATGATTTTCTTCCACCAAAACACTCCTCTCCATGTCAGAACAATGGACTAAAATCACAGTGTTGAGATATTAAATGTCAAATGCACACACACACAACAGTCAACAACAGTACATGAAATCAAGTCAACCACATCCTACAACAATGATTTAGGATATCAAACATAAGATATAAAGGTCGATAGACCTTACTTCAATAGTGAATCACAAGTTCATGCCTAAAGTTAAACTTAAAGGTACCTAAAGTCCTAAACGAAATGTTAGATTTCGATCCATTAACATTTAAGTATTTAACCCAAAGAAGACTAAAGTGAAACAATATTATTTCCGTCAGTTCTAGTATGACTAGGAACATGGAATTAGTATGACTTCACCAATGATTATCGATCATTACAACATTATCTAATGATCACATCACAGTCTGAAACTACTTTGGATTTACCTGTCAAAGAATCAACTGAAATCGAAGTGTTGAAACTATTTCTTAAATCTCAAATGCACAGTTGCACACAATACCCAATGATCCACACCATTAGATAAATCAATCATATGCTAGAACAATTCAGTTCATACCCAATGAACATAAAGTGCTAAAACTTCTAAGCTAGATATAAGTTCGGGCTTAACGTACCAAAAAGAAAAGGTTAGGTTTCATTCCATAAATAGTAACAAAAACTGAAGTTAAACAATGCGTTCTCATACTAGATGAAAAACAAACGAATTGTACACGATTAAGAACGTTATTTGCCTCATAAAATAACAATCAAACCAGCAAAAAAAATAAAATCGTAAGGTATTAATAAATCTAATGAACTATTAGAAACCCTAGTGGGCTACTTCTGTATGAAAAGAAATAAAAGAAGTCCATAGTCAATACTTGACTCATATAAAGACAACAGTTAGGGTTTTCATTTCACGAGAAAAGAAGCATCTTTAAACAAGGAAATGAAAAACCAAAGTTGATTCGATTTAGTGATAAGTAAGATAGACCCCACAAACGAGTAATCAACCCATAGCTCAACTAGAAGAAAAAAAAAAAAAAACCCTTAATCCCTATTGAACAAATCACACACATCATTTCAAGAAAACAATAATTAGGGTTTGTTTCTAAACGAATTCAACATATAAAAACAAATCAAAACGAAAGAAAGTAAGTAATCAAGATCATCACAAGGGAAAAAGTAACAGAAAAAGAGAGATTGGCAAACGAAATCAAACCCATAAAGGAATAGAGTAATTACTCAAACGAATATTTTAACGTACGATTCGCAATAAAAACACCATCAGAAAAGGAAAAATGGTTGAGAGAAAAAGTAAGTGAGCTGAAATCAGCTAAAACGAGTTCAGACCCAAGAAATATAATCGAAAACCCATTTCAATGATCCAAAGAAAAATACCTTTGTTTGTAACGATGACCAGATCGAAATCAACAAACAAAAACTCTTCTTTGTTTGTCTCTCACTAAACAGCTTTCACTTGGATTCTCCACGGCCACTCCGAAAAACACCATCATCAGTTGAAGTACAAGTAGGCGAAGCTAGAGGGATGATCCTCATGGAGAGATTCACAGCCGATGGAGCGGAATTTGAGTGCGCTATCTCGACAAAACCCTAGCTGTAGGTTTAGGAAAAGAGGAAGAAAAAAATAAAGAAGAGAGAGAAAAATACTGTACATATATAGAGAGAGAAAGAGGAGAGAGAAATGGTTGTGGAAAGAGGGAGATAGATAGAGAGTATTCTTTATCGGTTTTGTTGTAATAAAAGGGGTCCATATCTATGCCATATGGCCATGACATTTCATGTATGTATGCATATATATACAACATCATCCATGTGAGTGTTTTGACTAGGGTTTCCAGGATGTGTATGTACACCATATATAGACCATATGACATGGGTGAGCGTTACCCTTTAATTTGTGTAGAAAACTCACACCGACTTTCATTTTAAGCCACTTGTAATTTGGGAAGTTTTTTTTATTTATTATTATTATCAATTTTACACAAAATGTATATATAATTTGACTTTGGTAAATCATTCCTCAAATCATTAATGTTTTGGTAAAAAATTATGGATCAAAATTTAGAAACAAAATAATGATGATGTACGTCCATTAAAGCACCAAAAAAAATTCTACATTAGACCGTATTAATTGTTTTCCATAAATAAGTTCAAAATCACATAATTAAAAAATTGAGTGGTGCCTCTGATTATTGTGCTGAGACTTGATTTAGATCCCACATAAATTGTATGAGGTTCGTCCACTTTTAATTTGTAAAATGGAAAAATAACATAGTGTACATATGTACTTTCTGATTTTTCGAGTTTCTTTGTACCAAATCAATTATCTCGTATAATTCTTTAATTTTGTCCCAAAAAACTCTAAAAAACTATGAACAAAAGTAATTTATTTTTCATTCTAAAATCAAACGCCTATTTTTGGAAAAGACTATCAAAATGATACTGATGGAGTATGATTTTTTTATAGACCCAAATACAAATGTTCTTGTAATAATCTGTACTGCTATAGATAAAAACCCACAAAATAATACAAAATTCATGTACATCGAACGATTCAGAACTATGAGGCTACTTGGTAGTATTTTTCTCAACACATCGAACTATGTATCTTCATAATTTATGCATATAACATAATAATTCCATAGTCCCATGCATGTGGGGTCATTGTGCTGCCGATTAGAGAGAGATGGGGGCCGGATAAGGGACGAATGGGAGCGAGCCAGCGAGGCAAAATGGTGCGGCACTCATCACCACCCACTCAAAAACCCTAGTCAAACACTATTCCCACGCGTTACCTCCACGCGATTAGTTTAATTGTCGCTGTCTTGTCAGGTCGGGTGGATGTGCTTTGCGCACTAAAGATGGCTTCCATTGGTGCGTGCATTACACGAGCTTTGTAGGAGCGTGGGGTGGAGATTCGTGCGGAACCCTAATTTTGTGTGGTAATAATAAATGAGGAAGGTAAAGTGGGGACGAGTTGATAACCCTAACCCTGGATGTAAAAACAAAGTTAAACAACTGGACAGCTGGAGAGAGGTTAGTGGCACTATGTCGTTCACACATGTTTTCTGACAGCCCAATAGCAGGTTGGAGGCTTACCTGGAAGTTTTTGGACAAATTGTACTTATAGGTCCCTACGAGTTGAAACAATTGCAAAATCCGTTCTTTAGAAATTGGGAAGGCAATGGAATGGGTCGGAGTTGGATTTTTTAGATTCCCATCTCCGAACCACCAAACATCTCTCTATGTCAAAACCTGCCACAACCTTCGCCGCTAAATCTTATGGGATGGGTATCTAATTACTCCTCGTGACATGGATCAGCCCTTCTCCGTATTTATGTAAAATAATTTTTTGTATCCATTTTTATGAATTATATATTAGGATAAAATTTACTCCATAGTATTAGCATCGCTCCACTCAAAGCATAGAACTAAAATGAAAAGTTCATTCAACAAAAAAGTATTGTATATAAAAATACTTATTCAAACATAAAGTTGGCTGACACAGAAGTGTATATGTCCGCGCTAAAAATTGCATATGATACGCATTCCTGCTTTCATTGATTCAGCTTATATATATTCATACACTATAAGTCGGCCTTGAAATTACACCATTATTAATTTCTTTCCCCTGATACCAAACTTGAAACGCTGCAAGATAAAACTTTATATATATATATACCATATTCTCTCATATTTGCAATTTCTCCTACTTTATTTCAAAATCAACACACGCTTTGAGTCATAACCAAGACTTGTTTGGTTAATGGAAGACCGATCGATGGTTGGAGGAGTATTGTGTTATATATCGAGAAGAATAATTGTTGACTTTAACAACAAAGAAAGTTGTGATCATGCATCCAAGACTCCTTATTGGTCAAAGTCTTCGAAATGCCTATAATTGGCTAATTTGCTGTTAAAGTTAACCAACAGTGTTCTCCGGCCAGATAATATCTAGGGCAAACTTCCTTTTAATTAACCGCTAGTTGTTTAGGTCATATATCATGCGCGAACTACGTAAACCTCTCCTCTCACGTTCCTTAATTTAGCATCAGTCCTACTTAATTAGGACGGCAATTTAACCCGTCACACCCCATCCCGACCGGGTGGGTATTTATCAAGTTTTTTGGGTATAGGGTAAGCATACGGGGAGAATTGAAAAAACTCATACTTAACTAGGATGGCAATTCAACCCGTCACACCCCATCCCGACCGGGGTGGGTATTTATCAAGTTTTTTGGGTATAGGGTAAGCGTACGGGGAGAATTGAAAAACTCGTACTTAACTAGGATGGCAATTCAACCCCGTCACACCCCGTCCAGACCGGGGTGGGTATTTATCAAGTTTTTTGGGTATAGGGTAAGCGTACGGGGAGAATTGAAAAAACTCGACCGAGTTAGCGTAGGGTTAGGGGAGACATCACTCCTCCACGATACCCGCCCCGGAATTTTTTTATGCATAAAATTGTATTTTCAGTCTTATATTTTTACCCTTACAACTAGAATCTTACATTCTATATCAATTATTTTTTTTTCTTATAGATATTAGATGTTGGTTAAGTTGTAATTATTTTTCTGAACTTTTATTATATGTACTCACTAATTTTGAAAATAAAAATATATTTTTTTAATATGTTAAGAAAAATAGGAGCGGGGTAGGGCGCGGTGGACAAACCAATTACCCAATGGGGGCGGGACATGGGGTACCCATCCATTTCCTGGTTGGATTAGGGGCGGGGCAGGGAGTGGGGATAGATTTTTGGGTCGGGTATGAAAAAAACGGCCCCGGCACACCCCATTGCCATTCCTATACTTAACTCCTTGCGATTTGTGGACCTATGTGCACAGCTATAATTTCCATCCAAATTAACCGGCATTGTTACCCATGGACTCTCCTATTTTGAGAGCAGAAGTGAGTAAAGTAGTAAACTCGCTGTTTTGCTATAAAATACCCTTACTTATCTTCAAAACTACAAAAATTGTCTTTTACATCTTCCCTCCAACAAAACCTGACTGAATTAGTTTCCGTGGAAAGATGAAAAATATGTTGTTTAGAATTGCCTTGAAAATCTTAAACCTTAAATTAGCTTTGTCAATAATAAAAAGTGGGTCTTGCCAATTCAAGTAAATTAGCTTTCTTTGTTTGTTAATTTTGATCGGCTCAGATTTCAGATTATTAATTTGAAGTTGAAATTCTGACAGATTTTTATTTCTCTTGGTAATTGTTTCTTTTCTTTAAATCAGTCATTTATTGAAGAAATGGGTCTGATAATTTCTCTTTAAAATTCAGTGAGAGCTGTGCTCCAAAGTGGGTCAACAACACACATAGAAATAGAGATATCACCTTAAGCCCAACCAAGTCTTCTACTTTTATGAGCTGAATACTGTCAATATTACTGCACTAGATTCTTTACCCATTAAGCATATTGGCTTACACGTAGGCTTGTTGACGTGTACGTTTGTATATATATAATATTAACAGTAGCGTAGCCAGAAATTTAGTTCAGTAGAGCATCATTATATGATTTAAAAATTACTAGTATCGATTTTTTACTCGTCATAAACACTAACAATATACTGTAAAAGAAAAAAAAATATACTGTAAAAGAAATGGCTTAAAATGCAAAATTATAGGATAGTGGCTCTTTAAGTAAAACAAAATAAAGTGAGAGAACTTTATCGATAGCTTGGCAAAGATAATAGGGGAAATAAGTGATATAAAAGGGAATATGTGTATAATTTTGAGCTACAATGTCATGACCTTAATAATTCAGTGATAAAAGTGAAATTATAGAAAATTACAGTGTGGGCCCACACTGGTCAAATACTAAATCCGCCACTGTGTATTAATGTATGTATACATGAGAGTACATATTTCGTATAAATATGTGTTTATGTACATCTGTGAGAGGGCTGGAATTTCGCTCAGCACGGTACAACGCATTCGCTGCATCGCAGGGACCCCGTAATATGAGGATATGGAAGTCGTTTACAATTTTCATTAAAGAATATTACAACGAATATCAAAGGTGCACTATGTCCGTAAACCACGGGGAGTTAAAGTAGTAATAAGTGAACGTGAAAGGTAAACCGTATATGATCCAAACCACTCGGGTCAAAGCGAAGTTTGCCCTATTATATGTAACACTGTAAAGTCTTTAGATGAAGACCACTATTAGTTTATAGCGACTACCATATGAGCGTCGTAACCCCGTTTTTTTTTGGTTCGATCCGATCAACTAAGTTCAACTTCAAACCCCATTTTAATTCGGCATAGCTTGGACCTACCTTGATTCAGTCACACGCTTCAAGTCATAACTAAATTACTATTAACACTTTGGAAGTCAAGGTACAAGCACGGTATTTGTGCTAACGAAATTAGATAAAAAATTCTTTAACTTTGAATGGAATTTATCCCTCTTCAATTCATGATTTAACAGTAGGTGTGGAAATTTTGCACAGAGAGTTTGAATGCGAGAGAAAGTTTGAAAACTTCTTTTTTTTCCTTAAGTGGGAAAACTAACAAAAAGGCCGGGCAAAATGAATATTATGGTTGAGGTGGACTTTTGCGCGTCTTTTCTATTTTCGATATAACAAAAAAGTGTGCAGCACTCATACACGTTTTTCGTATATATTTTATCCAGATATGCCGAGGGTGTTTATGGTAGAATAGACCATACATGAAAATTCACAATCTTGAAATTAACTTGTCGCAAGTGGTGGCTGGCTCATGCGGTAGTGCTCTTGAATACCCTACACTCTATTCCGGAATCGAGCTACATTCCCCCTCCATGTAATAGATAAGGAATGACGAATGACAAAAAAGAAGAAGAAGATATTAACTTGTCAGCAGTTTAAAAAATAAGAAAAAAAGCTTGAAACTTGTCCTTTTGGTCCACTGCAATTCCGCAAAACCTAAATTCGGAATGGGTTGGGCTACTTTAAATATGTAGCCCATAGTAAATGTTGGCTATTTGCATAAAAAATGTAAAACGCCCGGCCCTCTTGAGTGAAAACAAAAATGTTCTCCCAATGTAGTTGTAGTGTTCTAGGCTATATTCTAATTTTACTGTTTCTACCATCACAATTCTAACAATTCAAATAACTTGAATCTATGGAGTGGTTCGCAAGAAGGGTACATCCCCAACCTTCTTCCGGCCCCTCCCCTACACCACACAAAATACACTTCTTTGCAAATCTTTGTCTTTAACATTACTTATTCCTTCATAAATATTTACTCATTTAAATGCATTTAGATAGAAATATAGGGACAATTATACATACTTATAGTGTTTTAATAGTGTATACTTCGTCCATCCCAAAATTTTGTTCCACCTTCCCTTTTGAGATGTCCCAAAATTATGGTCCATTTTCACTACTCAATTACCTTTTCCTTTTATACCCTTCATTCCATATTCAAATTCAAACACAAAAGAAGGGAAAAAATGCTTTAACCTAACAAGTAATCATCAAATTTCAGAATTCCATATTCAAATTAAAACACAAAAGAAGGGGAAAATACATTAGACTCTAACAAGTAATCATCAAATTTCAGAAAAGAGAGTATTTTTGGAAGTCCATATATAACGTGCAACGATTATCTCCTCTAAAAAAAGTTGAAATCCCAATAAGGTACCAAAATTTAAAGACAGAGGGAGTAATATATTTCGTGGTACCTAATATATAGATGCACCTGTAAATGCTTGTTGCCATCTATGCAATGACACCACAATGTCAAATGGTCAATAAATGAGCCGGTTGGATAGGACACAATCTACATGGATTATGTTATTGGGTTAGTTAGAAGTAAGAGATAAGCTTCTTATCTCTATTTGTTAGAGTGTTTGAATAATAATAAATAATCTGTTTCTATTAATTGAGTTTAAACTCTTGGAGAAAGAAAGTCCGTCTAATCTTATGGAACAACAGGAGCCTCAAACTAGCTTTGCTGGTGCGATGCCATTGATTTGGAAACGGTTATGGGTCTGTCCAGACACCCAAAGGTTAAGGTTTTTGCATGGAAGTGTTTCAACGGAGCGATAGCTACAAATTCTGCCTTAGTTGAAAGGAAAATCAACACTGATCCAATATGTTCTTTATGTGGTAAAATGGAGGAATCAATCGGCCATCTTCTTTTTCAATGTGAGCTTGCAGCCAAAGTCTGGATTCTTTCACCCTTCCGTTGGAGGCCAGAAGAGCTACATGAATGCAAATATATGTCGGACTGGTGGACGTGTATTCAAGATCGCATTACCCAAGCTCGACTTTCAGCTTCTTCGATGGAACTTGGCCTCACTTATTGCTGGTGGATTTGGATAATGCAAAATGAGGCTGTTTTCAATGGAACAAGGTGGCGAACTGAGATGAGATAGTAATGGGAAAGCACAAACAGATTTTTATAGTTTTATGGATGCCAACAATAAGCCTCCCACTACTTCTCCAAATATTTCATACTGGGGATGGAAACTGACAGAGTCAAGATTAATGTTGATGCTGCTGTGTCTAAGGCGACAAATACTATTGCGACAGGGGCAATTGCGCGATGAGACAATGGTGTTGTGCTTGGTTTTCTTTTAAAAGTTCCCATGGATATTAGCTCTCCGAGGATTGCCAAGGCTATAGTAATTTAGGAAGGCTTGAATTTTGGAATTGCTATGAATGTTCCGAGGGGTTATCATTGAATTAGATGCGGAGCCGATAATTAGTAGTTTTGGTATTTCACAGATTCCGACGTCTGATATCGTAGTTTTGGTGCAAGATTGTTTAGTTCTTAAGAACTCCTTTTTCTAGTGTCAGTTTAATTTTGCTAAACGATATTGTAATCGGGCCGCACATGATTGTGCAAGAAAGGCCCTTCCTAGTGGCTTGTCCGATTTGTGGACTTCCGCTCTGCCCCCATGGGGCTCTTTGCTTTCCGATGTTTAGGCGTTTTTGACTTCCGGACTAATAAATCTTCTCTCTTTTGTTAAATTCTTGGACTTTATCTAATCTTTCATATATTGGAGAAACAAACATCAGTTGGAATTCTCTCTCTCTCTCTCTCTCTCTCTCTCTCTCTCTTTCAACCAAGATAGTCTCTTGGCTATCAAATAGATTCTCTCTAAGATTTCCATCTAAGAGCTCTAGGATTTGTAGTGTGGATATTAAGAGCTTACTAGTTTTCTCAAATGGTACGTGTTCATGTTTGTCTTCTTGTTTTTGTTGTGTTTTTTTTTTGTTTTTACTCAGCAAAGAAAATTTATAAGTCAATGAATGATTACATAGAAGATTAAAAGAATTATGGACAACTAACCGATATCACAACCAAAAGACTAAATCCCAATGAGGTTGGCACCTAGACCATAGACAATCATCTATCAAATCATAAACCCAAAAGGGGAAATTAAAAGGGGAAGCAATAAGCTTTATCCACCCGAAGGAGAAAGACAAAACCCTTTAAAATCAAACGTATTGGGATCAGAAATCCTTGCATGTATCACCTTTATTTTGAATCATACCAAACTTCATACTTATTATATATCTACATGATGCCTCGAAGCCTCACGTCTAGTTTCGTGCGAATCAGAACTTTGTTTGCTAGTTTTAGGGACACCGCATTTCCAGAAACTTTCAAGGTTGGGTTCACTGGTTTTGAGACCCAATTTATTCAATCAAACCATACATAAATTCGTACTCATAATTACGAAGCTCCAAATAAAGTTCCAGGTCAATCGGACTTTGTTTAGTTATCCGATTGTATGGATCGCTACAAATCAACCGTAAATCAGAAGATCAATTTCCCGATGATTGGTGTTGACACCGCATTTTGCCCCACCTCATTTTACCAAAGCTAATCGATGACATTGATACTTACAGAGAAGAGAAGATTGACCATTAGGAAATCAAACAGACCTTGTCGTAGTAGAACACGCGATTTTCCGGCATAGGTAAATCGGCACACTACTTATCATACTGTTGCCACAGTAAGTTGTATATCAACTCCTTATATTGAATTTCATATAACATCTGCATGTGCATAGATTGATAATAGGCATGCCATTTTAGGGCAGCCATGCCCATCCCTCCATCAGATTATCAGATATTGGCTCCCGCAGCTCGATTCTTGGCCAATCGGCCAACTATACCTTTGAGAGACCTCGTCTCACATCATAACCATTAGATGCATTCATTTCGGCATTCCTGAGAAATCAGTCCGAGCCACATCAGAATCAGAGGATGTTGGACTGTTGAACTATCACTCGGCTTGCCACTCCCTCGATTTTCAACATAATTTAGTGAACATTTCTCAATTAAGATAAGTCCATAATTCTTTATATATTCCTCCAAAAATCAACTCCTAAACGTTTCATATTCATAATACATAATAAGTCTAAGTCGGGTATTCGTATCCCATGATAAAAACATAAGTAAAAATTTTAAGGTTAACATTCTTCCAAAGTCAAAAGAGATTAAATAATAAAGTTACAAGTTCATCTTTTAAAAAATATGATATAAAAGATGATCAAATAACTCTTCATGATATGCCTTTCATCCATGTAATGCACTGCGCGCCAATCATCTCATGCTCTGTGTTGGGTACCTGAAATTATTAAGGTGAGTTATACTAGCCGAATAGAGGTTTTTCTACAAACGCTAAATGAATATGCAATGAGATGAGAATGGGAGAGATAAGGTAATTCAAACCAACCAACAAATGAGCAACATCGAGATACAATCTAATTGAGAGATCAAGTGTCATCGTTGTCATAAATCATCATTTCGTTCATGAAATTCTCTTTGTAAAATCCCAAGTGTCCATGTACACTTATTATCCATATCCATCTCAATTTCATTTCAAAACCAAGGTGGTCCACATTTTAGAAAATGGGAATTTTGGGTCCCGTAGCCCCTGCCGAATATTTTGTCCCTTGTAACCCCTGTGCCAAGCATTCGAGATGTCTCCCTAGGATCTCGTACTCGTAACCCCTGCCGAGATTCATGGGTCTCATAACCCATGCCTAGGGTTGCACCGAATGGTGACCCTACTAACCACAAAGCCAACTTTAAGTCATAAACAATTCTCTTTCAAATTACCAAGCGCCTTTCAAGTGTCCCTTCAAAACATAATCCATTTCATTCATAAACATATCCATTTTCCATTGTGTTGCATTGTCACGTGTCACGTTCACAGGGATAGGCATTATTGTTATCGAATTCAAGGAATAATAAACTACATAAGCAATGGACTAGAAACGAGTGCTTCAATCAAGTACCGAAGTATAAGCGATAGGTAATTCAAATGCATGATCAAATAACTCAATCGGAGGCCAAAGGAGGATCAAACGAAGTCCAATATCAACAAACATCATTCTAGGTGGCTGCTAAAACTTCCGTCTGGACGACTCAAATCCAGATGGGACAGATTTCTGGGCAAAAACCAATTTTTGACAAATTTTTACAAGTGTTGGGGATCTCAACCCAAGCAATGAAAACATGAAATTACTCAAAAATATGCATCAAAACACTATACAAACACTTAGAAAGAGTAGAAAAGAACTCCTCCTTCAAAGATTTAGCCCCAAATCATAGAACCAAGCAAACCCTAGCTTCCAAATCCAACCCCAACTGAAAAAGACGCTTCTAAGCGATTTCAAGTGAGACCCGGTTCCAATGTCTTACAATTTAACCCAAGGCCAAACTAAATTACTCATTGGCCCACATTCCGATCATTATAATGTAATTTCATAAAATCCCCAACTTAATTCAAAAAGATTTTCGTAAAAATTCAGGTCTTTACATGGCTGCAGATGCTTGGTAAAATTAGACGATTAGGGCTAGAAAACCCAATTTTTGTCGGTATAACTCCATATCATATCAAACTTTATACATATGCTATACGTGATGAATGAGGCCTCATGTTAAGTTCCTAGCGATTCAGAGCTCGTTTGCTATTTTTGGGGAGACTGCGCCTGTACCTAGTTCATGGGTAGGAAGACCCGATTTTATATATCTAACCGTTCATAAATTCATTCTTACCATTATGAAGCTCCCTGTCAAATTTCAGGACAATTGGAGTACTTTGTTTGGTCATCGAATCGCTTGCAACTCTACAAATCAACCGTGAACCAGATGATAAGTTTTCTCGATCTTTGGGACATAATTTAGAAAACTAAAAGTCGCCACGAGGCCAGAACGCCTCAAAACCTAAGGGGGACCACTCTAGATGGATTTGGATCGAAGTAGGACTCAAAAATAACAAGAACCTTCAAACACAAGATATCTCAAAATAGCATGTCCAACAAACTTAGAATTTTCCCAAGAAGTTTCAACTCATCAGATCTCAAAAAAACCTAATTCTTCCAGAATTTGCGACTCTGTGATTTAGATTTCAGAAAACCTCTACAATTCAGGTACCTTCAAGTGTTAACTCTTTGATTCAGGTTACCTCTACGTACAATTGAAATTTCAGAAAACCTCATAGTGTAAAAGGAGAACGATCATCATCCTTGATCTTCAACCTCAATTAAGAGAGAGAGAGAGAGTGAGAGAGAGAGAGAGAGAGAGAGAGAGGGGAGGAGGAGGACAAGACGTTAGCTGAGACGGGTTTTAGAACGGGGATGCGGGTTACTAATTTGGGATTTAACTCAAGCGTTAAGTTTAAAGTTACAAACTTATTCAGCGTTAAACAGCGCCGGTGAATTAATTTCTTCCTAACGTCGTCTATCTAAATGCCGGTAAATCCTTTTTTCTTTGTAGTGTGTGTACTTTTCACCATGCGCCATCAAATATATATAGTAAAAGAAATATTCGTACACCTCACCATAAACATGAATGCAATAAATTTAATTGGCATCCATCTACATGACAACATAAAGTGCAGTTTACTAGTTAAGATTCTGGAAAACATACCTCTCTTCCTATCGAATTAAAGGAAATACTCATCCATATGCATGGCATTGATTCTTCATGGCATTTTTTAAAAGAACATTATAAGCAGATTAAAATTTTGAAGATGAATCTAAAACTAAAAGTTCAGGCAAAGAATAAATTAGCTGATACAAAAAAAATGTTTTGTTTCTAAAGCTGAGAGTTGGATGAGAGTACTTATTCCATACACGTGTCAACCCACAACAAGACAATAATAAAGTTTTGGCACGAATCTCATGAAAATGCCTTATCATTTACTCAGATCAATAAAGTCCTTTTCCCCTATTAAAGAATTTGGTAATATTTTAGATTCATTGCACGTTAATGGCTAATGCATGTTTTGCTTTTCCTTGATACACATAGGGTGTGGGGGAGGGATTTTGGTAGCTTGGACTTTTTTACGTAATGGTTATGCTATCGACAGTCATAAAAAATAAAAAAAACACAGTTTTATGCGCATTTTTAACACTTTAATGCAAACAATGTAAGTAGCATTTTGTTATTCCTTTCATTCCTTATTGACAACTCATTGAGTTGTTAGTAACATATTTCTATACAGCTCAAGACCTCCGTCTGAGGCACTCGTCTACAAAATCATTGTGTAGGAATTAATAAAATATATGTTTTCATAATCTAAACTATAGTTCAGTGTGGGATATCCAATAATTCTACCACATGAGCTAACCACCACTTGCAAAGTCATGTAGGTGTTACAAATGAAAAAAAAAAAAAAAAACCACCAAATTTAGCACATATTTTAGAATTACGAATACACACGTACTGTGTGCACTTTCTTACTTTCACATTAAATTAACGATATTTGCATAGAAATTTGTAAACGTTGATTGAATCAAACAAAAACTCATTAATATAGCATTTTCTACTTTATGTTCCGAGAATACTTTTTGATAACTTTTATGAGAAATTAAAAAATTAACCTTTCACATAAACAAAAGTGCAACATTAATAAAAAATAAATAAACACAAACACAACAAAAAAAGTTATGCCCACCCACTAAATCATCAGTATGTAAGCATATATACAAACTGCAAAGAATAAAAGAAGAGGCTTCAATCATCAGTTTCAGGAGCAGGTATCTGTATTTTTTTGGAGAATGTTAGCTGAAGTTTTTTTATTTGCGATCTGTTATATATTTTTTCTGTTAGTTTATTGCCAACCAAGTGCAGTACTGGCACAGTAAAATCGGTGGTGGCATTCAAAAATATAAACGTATAATACATTAATTGTTATAAAGTTAATAATTTGTAATGCCAACTAGGTACACATTCTAATTGTTTAGTAAGTATTCATGAACAGAGAATGGAAATAGTATAACGATTTATCAAATCTCAAAAATCATCCAAAATTTATTCTAAACCAAATTTCAAGAAAATTTCTCTAAAAGAACGATTTTTTTTTGTGGAATCGGTTAAGAGGGGGGCAATTTTCTTTATTTGTGGACAGAGACCTATTTTGGACTAAAAAGTTAAGTAAACTTTTTGCTTTTTAACTTATTAAGGAAAAAAGTAAAATAATTTTTGACTTATTTTGGCTTAAAAAACACTAAGGCTCCGTTTGTTTGGGGTGGAAAACGTTTTCTGGGAAAATATTTTCTGTGGAAAACATTTTCCGGTGTTTGGTGCGACAGAAAAGTAAAGTCAACGGAAAACATTTTCCAAAGTCAATGGAAAATGAACCATTTGGACAGGAAAATGATTTCCGGATTTTGAGCCTGGAAAACATTTTCCGGAGCCATCAGTCAAGTACCCACAGCCCCGACCCCCACGGTTC
>JAXBDA010002550.1:0-41603 GCA_036023075.1 Gaultheria prostrata
TCTATTGAGAGGTTTCGTTAAAAAAAATACCCGGAAGGGCTTGATCGGAGCATTTTTTGATAAAAACGTACATATACGTTTTTTATCGAAAAATGCTCGGATCAAGCCCTTCCGGGTATTTTGTTTTTACGAATCCTCGCGTTGGACCTTAAAAACATATTTTACACACATCTAACGGTTTGGATCGTCTCGGATCGTCGAAATTCAATCTCGAACGAAAAATCCCTTACATAAGCTATGTAAGGGAGCCCTTATAAGATATATATAATGAAAGTCTCACGGTTTGGTACGGTTAATTTACGGTTTTCAAATAAAAATCCAATCCTAATCCATATCCCGTTTTTTAATTTTCATATATGTGTCCAGATGATTAATCCACAGACAAAATCCAAAACCTACGGACTATGGTTTGGTTCGGTTTGGTCCAGAAAAAATACGCATAGTTTGAAGGATATAATCGTTAAATTGATAGTTTATGGACGAAATAGAAAAATTATGCATAATTTAGTTTTGGGAAAAAAAAAAACTCCTGTTTGTAATATATATAGATTCCTCAGTCCACTTCCAGTCTTCCACCAAGCATATCAGTCTCTCTCTTGCTCTCCCACACTCCTCCTCAGCTCCTCTCTCTCTCTCTCTCTCTCTCTCTCTCTCTCTCTCTCAATGGGTTCACATGGTAAACAACAGCAGAAGATAACCCACGAGGTGGACGAAGAAGGTGATCCGATAATTGCCATTCTTCGTGCACACG
Source organism: Gaultheria prostrata (assembly GCA_036023075.1). NCBI lineage: Eukaryota > Viridiplantae > Streptophyta > Magnoliopsida > Ericales > Ericaceae > Gaultheria > Gaultheria prostrata. The sequence goes on from JAXBDA010002550.1 coordinate 752, forward strand.
CACAGCCAATCGTAGTAGTAGTGGCTGATGAAGAAACATCGCTTCGTGCACAGGCAAAGCCACTCGCAGTAGTGGCGGCTGAAGAAACACCTCTTCCCATTTCAGCCCACCCGCCGCCGCTGATGGCTGCCCTCAACGAGCGTATCCGCCCTCTGCTCGACGCCGTCGACAAGCTGCGCCACCTCAAAGTGGCCCAAGAAGGCATCCAGCTCCCAACCATAGTGGTGGTTGGTGATCAATCGTCTGGAAAATCCAGTGTGCTGGAGTCCCTCGCCGGCATAAGTCTCCCCCGGGGCCAAGGCATTTGCACCAGAGTTCCCCTGATCATGAGGATGCAAAACCACGATAATCCCCAACCGGAGCTCCACTTGGAATACCAATCAGGCAAAACGCTGGTAACGGTCCCAACCGACGAAACCCAGATCGCGGAAGCCATTGTTTCTGCCACTGATGAGATTGCAGGGTATGGAAAGGGGATATCAGACGCCCCATTAACTCTGGTTGTCAAAAAGAGAGGTGTTCCTGATCTTACTATGGTGGATCTCCCTGGGATCACTAGGGTGCCTGTTCATGGCCAACCGCATGATATATATGAGCAGATATCTGGTATAATTATGAAGTATATAAGTCCAGAAGAGAGTATTATTCTTAATGTTCTATCTGCTACTGTTGATTTCCCTACTTGTGAATCAATAAGGATGTCTCAGCGTGTCGACAAGACCGGTGAGAGGACTCTAGCTGTGGTTACCAAATCTGATAGAGCACCTGACGGTTTGCTCGAAAAGGTTACTGCTGATGATGTGGGCATCGGGCTTGGTTACGTGTGTGTGAGGAATCGGATCGGATCGGAGTCCTACGAGGAAGCCCGTGACGAAGAAGCCTCTCTCTTCCGAAATCATCCTTTGTTATCCAAGATTGATGAGTCCATGGTTGGGATTCCAGTTCTTGCTCAGAAGCTGGTGCAAATACAGGCTTCAATTATCTCGAAATGTTTGCCGGAGATTGTGCGAAAGATAAACGACAAGCTGAATTCCAGCGTGTCAGAGTTGAGCAAAATGCCACAGAATGTATCTTCAGTTGCTGAAGCAATGACGGTGTTTATGAGGATCATTGGGTCTGCCAAAGACTCTCTGAGGAAAATCCTCTTGAGAGGCGAGTTTGATGAATACCCAGATGACAAAACAATGCATTGCACTGCTCGGTTGGTTGAAATGCTGAACCAGTTCGCTGATGAGCTTCAAAAGAGTGCAGACAATGAGTCGACGGAGGATTTTCTTGTGGATGAGATAAGGGTCCTAGATGAAGCTAAACGAATTGAGCTCCCCAACTTCCTCCCTGGCAATGCCTTCCTTGTAATCCTCCAGAAAAAGGTCGAGGAGATATCCAAAAGACCGGTTGATTTCATGGAGAAAATGTGGTCCTACATTGAATTTGTAGTTACAACTGTTTTTACGACCCATTGCGAAAATTTCCCTCGACTCGAAGCAGCTATGAGAAGGGCGACCCATAATCTTGCAGAAAAGATGAAAGATAAGTCCTTGGAAAGAGTAATGGAGATTGTAGAGATGGAGAGACTGGCAAATTATACTTGTAGTCCGGACTACATGTCAGATTGGGGAAAGCTTATGGCCCAACAGAATTTGTTCACAGGGGTCCTGAATGATCCCTACAGATCAACAAGGATAACGATTGAAGGTTTCGGGCAGATAGAGGTTGGGCATCTTCGCAGTTATTCAAATGTTAGAGAGCAGGCGTTTGACATGAAAATGAGGATCACTGCATATTGGAAGGTTGTTGTGAAAAGGCTTGTCGACAGCATGGCTCTGCACTTGCTGCTACACGTTCGGAACTTGGTTAACCGCGACATGGAAATGAAGATTGCCAATGAGCTTATGGGATCTCAAGTGGGCGGTCCTGGTGCAATACAAATTATGCTTGAAGAATCTCCATCTGCTGCAAAAAAGCGCGAGAGGCTGAACAAGAGTATTAAGTTGCTTAAGGAGTCTAAGGAGGTTGTGGCTCAGATCATAGATAGGATCACTATTGATGATTAGAAGCTCAAACTCTTCTATCTTAGTCCTTTTTCTCGACGCCGTTTTAGTTTATGTTGTTGGTCAGTTTGTTTGTGTTACGTTTGTTTTTCTCGTTGGCTAGTCGCGCTTATGTCTTGTTTTGTGTTGTGTTGTTCACGCTAGATTATCCAACGTCCTAAGCTGTCTATGATCTAGAAGAAAGACTTGTCATGAATATTACTATGAAGGCCTTTTGGGTATTGCCATATCAATTGCTGCAGGTTAGGGTATCTCCAATGGCCTTTTGGGTATTAGTATCCCTTAGTTTGATATGTTTTCATTTCTGTTGAGCATCATTTCCTAAGAGATTCATTTGCATTTTGTCCACAACTGTCCTATCTGATAAGCGCCCGTTTGATTGTGAGAAAGAAAGATAAAAGAATGGATCGTGATTTCTGACCAAATCTCATCAAAAGTGATGAAATTTGATGAGAAACCGAAATGAATATTCTTCATCTCTCTTTCTTTCTCACAAATGTTCGTCTCTTTTAATTATCTAAATAAGTGAAACGATCTCCTTTCTTGCCATACAAAGGGCTATGATCAATTGAAGGAGGGCTGTTCTTGGGGAGTACAAAACCAATTCTTGGACTTTTTAGTCGTGGCTTCCTTTGAAAAACTGGACATTTTAACAACAAAGTTGGCCCTGTATTTGAAGGTCATGCTTTAAATGGCGCTGCCAGTGGATGGTGTGATTGACCTAGAGACTAGTCGAGGTGCAAAATGGCCATCTCGAAAAGGATTGTTTTGTTTGGAACATCTCATGTATGAAGAGGTAAGGCTGTATTCGGTTCTTGGATTTGTGAATACAAATTTGGGCGTATTGCATTGTGGGTACAGATGAATGTTAGTCCCATATGTTCTTATTATTTGCAAAACTATGTAAATATCTCTATTCAGGGGAGTCAAGAATTACTTGCAAAAACAGAAGCAGCCGCATTATCTCCTGGTGTTGAGATACTTTAGCTCAGAAAGTGATGACTTCGAATCATGGTCTTCAGGCCTTGCCCAAAAGAGTCCCACCTCTGATATGGCCTTTGGTTAGTGCCTCAGAAATGGCTCAACTCTGGTATCAAACCCAATGGCTACATTCTAGTGCACCTTTTCCGATCATCCACAAAAACCGGTTTCAATTCTCATGGAAAGCAACTTCATTGCTTTGCCCTGCGATCTGGGTTCGTTCCCGATGTTTTCATCTCCACTTCCCTCATCAATTTCTTTGTGAAATTTGACTCTTTGGGTGATGCCAACAAAGTGTTTGATGAAATTCCTCAACCAACTGTAGTTTCTTGGAATTCTTTGATCTCTGGGTATGTGCATTGTGGGCAGTTTTGGAACGCAGTGGGTTTGTTTCATCAATTGGACAGGTTTGAGATTTCTATGGATTCGTTCTCATTTACGGCCGTTCGGCGTGTGGCCAACTAAGCTTGTTGCAGCTGGGGAAATTGATTCACTCCAAAGTTATGAGAGTTGGTGTGGAATATAGTGTCTTCGTCACAAATTGCTTAATTGACATGTACGGGAAATGTGGGTCTATTAAAGAAGCAACTTGGGTGTTCGACGAAATTAATGACAAAGACATCATTTCTTGGAATTCAGTGATTGCATCAAGGACATCATTTCTTCGGATTCAGTGATTGCATCAAGTGCTAGGAACCGAAAACTTGAACAAGAAATGGCATTTTTTCATCAAATGCCAGAGTTCCTGATGGAGTTTTTTTTTTCATTTTTTCCCTTTAACTATTCGTGTTTTTTCTACTTCGTCCCTAAACTATCAATTTGATGATTTCATCCCCTAAAATACTTGTTTTGCAACTTATTTGGTCCTTTTTTAACTCCTATTTTGGAATGAAATTGGTTAAATCAAGTAGTTTAGGGGATTAAATTGTCCAATTGATAGTTTAAGGACGAAGTAGAAAGCATAAGCATAGTTTAGAGGATGAAATCGTCAAATTGATAGTTTATGAACAAAGTAGAAAAAATGTGCATAGTTTAGAGGATTAAAAAAAAAATCTGGTTATGACATCCATCAAATGCTGATATACCAGTAAGCCGGAGAATTCTCTCTTTTATCCTTCTGAGGCGTGGCTTCATGTACCATTTGACATAAAGATTATGCTGCACCATGTGAAGGTATGATTGTTTTAGACTTTTAGTTGGAAAGAAAGGTCTTTTCTTTTCTTCTTTCCCTTTCCTTAGCCAATAGATGTAAACCTATAGACAGATGACGCTTGTGCGTTACTTTTATGCTTAATCCTTTTTTTTGGCTTATGTGGTTGGACTCTGTCATGCCCTCTTTCAAATTAAAAATTATGGTAAATTATGTTCTTGTTGCACCGAAAAGGGGTGTTTGGACTTCAATGTTTCACATAAATTGGGTACTCTGGAATTGTACAAAATTCTTGGTAAAAAGTCCGGTGCATTTTGGTAAACTATTTGTCTAACTAGCAAAACTAACAATGAGTAATGACTGTGTACTTCGGGAGACAAAAAAGTAATCCATCAGTGTATTTATGTGTCCATTATTTATAAGGCAGATGTTGAGATATATTATGATTCTAATGGCCGATGATGGTATGATGCTATGCTGTCCAAAAAAATTTAGATGATGTCAATACTGATGCAGTCAGGAGAATACTCATTCAAGTTGGCAAAGACGAAAACAAAGTGCTGTGTTCTGTGTTTTGGCCACTAAGTCTCAAATGTTATTAATTCTGGGTAGAGAGTCCATAACCGGTTTAGATGTCTTCGTTTTATGACATGTTTATCATCTATTTTTCTTTCGATATGCAGCTCCTCCCATGAACTCTGTTCTTCGCTTTTCAGGTTCCATCAAGCTTGTTCAAGACTGACTGGCTATTACTCGACCATGTAGTTGACATTAAGTACGTTTGACAGAGAACTGCTGGATGCTGCTAGCCGATGTTATTTCTCATTCTCTTGGGTTATAGTGAATGAAGTAGGGCACAGAGGATATATGCTCGTGTTCTATGATGGGAGGGAACCAAGGCCAAAGTGATGGCTGCAGTGTAAATAAGTGTAAGATATATCCTTTAGGTCATTCATGTATATGAAATCTTATATGCGTACTTTCTTGAGAAACAACCATGGTGTTAGAAAAAGAAGCCATCTTTTTATGAATGAATTGCTGACTTCTGATTCTACAAACTTTACAACCAACATACTCGACACTTGACAGTTTAGTTTACTCTTCAACAAAGGATGCCATTTTTATGTCTTATAATTGGAATGCGTTATATTTTCATGTGGGATGGTGTTTAAATTTCGTGTTACTTTCGGAGTTCGAAGGAAATCGACTTATTTGCTGACCATTTGTCATTTGGATTTTGGCAAAGCTAGATGCATTTCTGTGTGGATTCTGTTTTCTGCGATTGATTTAGGCTTCTTGATGATGCTGAGAGAGAAACGCAATGGAGTCCGTTGCATTTTGAGACAACTGTTGCTTGTGATTTTCACTTCCGGGATTCTATGAGGCATGTTGATGCACGAGTTTAGCTTCAATTTATTCTTCCAGCTGATATTGCAGATACGAATTTGAGATGTTGCCTTCAAATATTGTAGCTATCATTCTATTACATCTGAAATCAAAAACTGAGAATAAAGGGAGGCTTAATGGTTATGGATTAGAAGAGTGTATGAATTAGAAGAAAGAAAACTGTGTGTGTTTGTTGAGTTCTAATGAGCTGCTTGTGGCTTAGTACATTTCAGCTCATTTCCGCTTAAAATTCCAAGCTTCTTTGTGTCTGTGTGTGTTAAAAAAAGTTTGACAGATGCAGACATAATGCTCTTGTAGCCTCATTTTGTTGTGATAAATAGAGAATTTGCATTTGACAAACTTCTTGTGATGAATCTAGACGTAGAAAAATAAATTTTCAATTGTTTAGTTTTATTGTCGTCGAGTATTTTTTTAATTACATGAAATTACGTGTTCAATGCCAAACTGAAGAGTTGATATTTAACTAATTGTTGTTATTGGAATAATATGTAAAAGTACAAAATTTAGATGACTCTCCGTGCCTCTTAAGTTCAAATGATTCAACAAATAACGGCATATTGTATTTTCAACTATTCTAGAAATTACATGTGCATTTCATAAATTAGATTATCTGTTGGATTGCAATGAATTAGAGAAATTGTAGATTATAGATAAACATAAACCACAACTACCAAGAATTATAGGATCATTCAGAGGAGACATTTAAAGAGGTATTTTGGTATTATATTACAGCTTATTAGGTAAACTTTAAATAGATTTACCTTTTTTTTTTTTACTTCCAATGGTAAAAAATACCCACTAGGTAGGGGTGGGAATTTATGACACGACACGATAACACGACACTAAGTTAGCGGGTTAGTGTTGAGTATTTCTGACACGAAACACGTATATGACACGACCCGAGAACACGATTAATAAATAGGTCAGGTTCGGGTTTAACCCGCATAACCCGAGAATGACACGAATTAACCCTGTTCGTCTATTCGTGTCGACACGGTAATCCGATAATGACACGAATTAACCCGCATAACCCGAGAATGACACGAATTAACCGTGTCATTTCGTGTCGTGTTCGGGTCAAATTTGTCTAAATAGGTCGTTTACAAGTTAATCGTGTCAACCCTAACACGACACGATTATTAGCAGGTCGGGTTAGGGTTTAATTTTTCGACACGATTAGTAAAGCAGGTCATTTCGACATGAACCCGATATGACACAAATCCGATTTGACACGACACAACACGACCCGACGCCCACCCCTATACCGCTAGGTATACTGCTCCTAAAAACAGTATGACCTGTCAAGACACGACGACGTTTTGTGGCAATAAAAAAGGGGAAGAGGTTTCTGGAATTTGTCTTCAAGTTCCTTCCAACTCGTGCAAATGCGGTGCATCAGAAACCCAACTCACTGAGTTGAGAGAGAGAGAGAGAGAGAGAGAGAGATGGTGGTAATCGAACCAGAAACGAGGGAAGAAGAAGAAGGAGAAAAAGGCCGGGTCAATGTCAGTCCTGAACCTAAATCAAAACCCTCGGCGACTACAACGGTAGCAGCAGAGTCGAGCCACAGCGCCAAATCCGGCGCCGGAGATGCCGACGACGGCTTCGAAACCGCCAGCGAAAGCGACTTCAACGGCGGTGACGATGACGATCATGACAATGAACAAAATCAACAGCAAGAGGAACGACCACAATCTACGCCTCCAAAAGATGACTCTCTCGAAGCTGGCTCCGACCCCGAATCGATACAGGTTCGTCTTTTTTAATCTGTATAATTGTGCCCTAAGTCAAATGATACGCGTGCGGAAGCTCCAGCGTATAAGCATCTTCCAAAACCATCCCAAACTAATAAAATTGGCGAGAAAGAGATTGAGAGTTCGAGCGCGGAGCGAAAATTGCGCGGATGGTCCTTCTGATAATTGACGTTGTAGATTTTATTCGATTTTTTAGTCAATTTCGGAAAAATGGCTTGTTTGGCCGTGTAAAACATCATCTCAAGAAACATAGATTCAACATTATTATGTCGGCGGTTCAACTGTTGTTGAGGTTAGATATATATGCTTGCGTATAATCATGGGTGTATGATCGACATGGTGCATTTTTTTTGTGTGTTTGTTCAACATCAGCAAAGTGATTTGTTCGGTTTTGATTATATGACATCTCAAGAAACCTAGACTCAACATTATGCTATCCTTGAGTGTGTTGGTGATTTAAGTATTGTTGAGGTCAAAGAATCTTATTCAAGTATTTTGCATATGTATTAGTTCTGCAAAAAGTTGTCTGCTTTGGATAATGACAAGATTTGATATACTTTTTCTCTTGCAGAAATGTCTTATTGTCTAAATGATATTAAGTTGTTTTGGCAACGTTATGTGTCAAAATCTCACTAGAAACAGGGTCTCATTACAGACACCGTTGCGCTCTCACATTTCTTTCCCTTAAATTCCATTTAGTTTCAATCGCATTTGACAATACTAGAGTTTCAGGAGGTTTGGATTTGTATCTCTAGTAGCAAGAGTTACGATTCCGGAGATCTGATAATGCTTGCACACACACACAGTCACCCATTACTGTTCATTTAACATAGTTGCCTGCATCATAGAGTGTCAACCTCGTTCGAGTATTTCAATTAGCATGTCTTTGGTTCTTGAAGTGATTTAATAAATGCTTTATAGGTGATGGATTTGTGCTCTGCACTTCATATCATCGTATGGACACTGTTAAATTATGAGGTTATTGGGTATATGTTACAGATATTTGTTGATTTTTTTTTCCCGTTGTCGTTTTGATATATGTGCTACTAGTGCTTGGTGGAAGCAGCTGTGTTTTCTACACTTTGCAGGGTAGTACCATAATGTTATATTGCTAACTTTATATTCTTTTTGTTTATAAAACAGAAAGCCTTGGCAGAAGCAAATGATGCAAAAGGGAAAGGTAATAGAATGTTTGGTGAGGGACAGTATGAAGAGGCATTGTCACAGTATGGGCTTGCTTTACAAGTTGCACCCGACATTCCCACATCTGTTGAAATACGTTCGATGTGCCATGCAAACCGTGCATTATGTTACTTAAAACTGGTATGTTCTTATCTTGTATGGTGTTGTGTATACCATTTTGCATTATCAATTGTTTAATTTAGTGTTGACTGTATTATTAGATAGGAGTATTTAAAAAGTGAAATGCTAGAAGTAAAATTTGGCTTGGAATCAAGGGAAATGATGGATAAGATGCGAAGCATGATGTTGATTTTTGCGAGCTGAAGAGAGAAAAGAGTAGAGTCATAAATGCATCACCTGGAAAAATGCCGGACCACCCTAACCAGCAACCAGTGAAAACAAGTCATTTTATAGTCACACAATGTTAGAGTGTTGGTGGCATTGGTTTCTTTAATCTGCCGTAATTTCACTGGCTGTTCAAGGCTTCCCCGTTAAGACTTTGTAGAGCTCGAGCTTGATGAGTGTGATTGTAGAACTCTCGGTCAGTGGGGTACAGATGTCTTTTGATGGTGGATGAATAATTTTTACCTTGAACTGGTTGCCATGAAGAATCTTTTTTTCTTTTGCTCGGCAAAAATCAGTATTCTTAGTTAGTGAGGTTTGAACCTCTGTCTTAGAGCCCATTGATAATCTTGGGAATTAGTTATGGCCATTCTTGTTCATTATTGAATCAGCCCAAAGCCTAGTTTCTAGTCTAACAAGCCTTTGCTGCATGGAAAAGGCATCCTTTATTGGTGTTCGCCAAAATGAGTGAATTGTTCCTCTAATTTTGAGCTTAAAATTGTTATTTTTACCAAGTTTTTCTCTATCTTGTTTAGTAAAGGAAAAGGGAACTGTTTTCAAAATCCATATCAGTTGCACCTGGATTCTGCTGCCACTGCCTTATTTGTTCAGTCCAGTTGGCTTCTTAGGGCATTCACTCATTTTCTATCTGAGATAGCTTTTTGTTTTCTTTGGCGGTGTAACATTATATCAGGAAAAATATGAGGAATCAATAAAGGATTCCACGAAAGCGCTGGAACTAAATCCTAATTATGTGAAGGCTCTGCTTCGAAGAGGAGAGGCTCATGAGAAGCTCGAGCACTTTGAAGAGTCTATTGCTGGTACATTTATATTTGATATTATCTGTATTATTGCAATAAATGGAACAATAACTACCTACAGTTGTCCTTTGCATCAATTTTGCAATTACTGTTTGATCAATTTTTAACCCTCCCGTTCTTGCTTTTCGCTTTGTAGACCTGAAAAAAGTCTTGGAATTGGATCAATCAGATGTCCAAGTTAGGAGAACTATCCAACGTTTGGAGCCGTTGGCTGCAGAAAAGCGTGAAAAAATGAAACAAGAGATGATTGGTGAGTTCAAATGGTTTATCTTTGTTTACTATATGTCTTCATTTTGCTCCTCTCCTGTTGATGTTCTATGAGTGGAAATTTGGTAAGACTCTCTCTATCGTGTGAGCGAAGATGTTCTGCAACCAGTGTCCTCCTGTGTCTCCACAATCTAGAATGTCTTTCTTATCTATTTGCGTACTCCTTTCATGATTTTACAGATTGAATTTGATTTATATTTTTTTTGTGCATGAACAGATAAGCTAAAAGACATGGGAAACTCCGTTTTGGGCCGCTTTGGGATGAGCATTGACAACTTCAAAGCCGTGCAAGATCCAAATACCGGTTCCTATTCCATTTCATTCCAACGTTAGTCATGGTGCTTCATGGTCATCTCAGCACGAGGAAGTGGAGAGAATGGTATGAATATATGCTTGTATTTGCAGGACTGATCATTATGTGTAACTAAGAGGGTTTTGGTGCTCTATTCTACAGTGTTCACATTGTTAATCATTCGGAATAACATTAGGTGTTTTAAAGATGGTTTAGTAAAGCACTCATCAGCAATTATTTTTTCGATTTGTTACAAGTATTGTTGAGTTGTAGTGCTCGAATATTTACTTTTTACTTTTTATTTGGCTTGACAAGAGCACAATCCTTTTTTGTTGTGGTTGATGCGGGAATCATTTCTTTGGGGGAAAAAGAAAATGTACAATTTAGACCCTTTTCCATAATAATGAGATTTTGTATGATGCATATACATTATATTGGTGGGGATAATAATGCATGTACAGGTTTGAGGCAATTCTTGATGGGGAAGTGGAGATGTTGGCCTTTGAGAGTAGGATTTTTTCCGTCAGTTTTTTGTGTTGTGAGGAGAATCAAAGATCGAGGGAGATGCCAACCCTCTCCTTTGAGTCTTGACTTCTGGCAATTGCCAGGATGTAAGTATGTTGGTTAAGTTAAATTACTACAAGGAGTATCGACGTTGTTTCATCAGCTCGATCCCATAACCTTCCAGCACCAAAGTTATGGTTCATGACCAACTGATCTAGAAGCCCTGGTCATCTGGTCCATTGACATTAGTCTATTTGTGAAGTGTTTATTTCCCAAACAGGTGGTGGGGCTTAGGGGCCCGTTTGATTTATAGATATGGTATTGTAAATTACACATCGGTTCCAATCTCAAGAAATCTAGTGTGAGTGAGAGAATTTTGAATGCGAACACAATGCCCAAAAACGCTAAGACAAGCAAACGCACTCTGAGAGAGAGAGTTTTGTCAACCTTCTTTGGTATTTTGACAATGAATTGTGAAAGACACAGAAAATCATTAATTGCTACTAGAACACTGCCACTATGCACTTTCTCCACCATGCATTGATACAGGCTTCCACATGGCATGATGGAGAATGCCCTTGGAACACCACGGAGACTTGCTTTAGTTGCATTGAATAATCTCTCAGAGAGACAAACCAAAGGAGCCAAGGAACTGATATGAACAACAATATGAAGCATTGATGCCGAAAAAAATATGGTCAACAATTGGTTTTGATTCCGATGGTCTTGAGATGGATATCACACTGATTCACTGACCATACCGACCAGCTAGTGAGGCATACAGAACTGGAACTGTTTTTCCAACATTGGCACTTTGGCAGACATCTTGTGCAGTTCCTGTTGGGAAAAGGAAACACTGTAAGCAGGGCACTTGTAGTGCACATCTAGACCATCTAATCTTTTTTTTGAACGGTTCAGATTTTAACAAAACTCTTCCATAAACAGTTACCGAGATGGACGGTCCGGATGTGTCCTACAGGGCAATGCACTACATGTCTGTTGCCCCAGTATCTCCATCGCTGGATGAAACCATTCCGTTTCCAACAGATCATGGTTAATTTGGCACCTGATAAACGAGAAAAAGAAAATCTAAGGACAAATAAATAAAATGTTATTTTCTTTCACTTAAGCTTATTTTCCTCCTAATTTCTTTCCTTTTCCTGCCAAACTAATCAAAGTAAAATACTCCTACTTTTCGAGAAATTCTCTCTCCGACTTTCCATTCCTTCTTCCCATTCTAGAAGTCCCAAAACAATAGATTAAACCAGAGTATGGACCTTGGGGTGGATGAGATTAGGAATTCTGCTCGACAAAGGGATTCCCAAACGGATTTGTCGGATCTTGTCCTATCACAGATTGCTGCTGCTGTATTATCAAAGCTTGTTACTGTAGGGCCATGGCTGCCATCTGCACCCCAGTAGGAGTTGCTATGTTGTTTGAAGCACAAAATGGGTCTTGATAGTATTCATTCCGGTTTGCTCTTGCCAATGAATTGTCGTATAAACTGTCCAGTGTTAATTTGTCAAGACCACCAGTCTGCTTCGTGTGTATATACGATTAGAACAAAAAAATTGCACATCAGATAAATGTTTTCAGTGCAATAACACTACAACCCACTCACCTAGAAAAATTCCCACTAAAGTGTCCAGAATGCACGCTTTTCTGAAAAAAATTCTTGCGAAGTGTCCAGAATCACGACCTTACTTGAACAGAATCTGTTCTATAGGCTCATACATCTGTATCCTTGATTACTAAAGTGTCCAGAATCACTTCTGTGTCGGCACTCTTGTTTGTTATGTTTTTGCACTGAAGTGTCCACAATGCAGTATGGTGGGACTGCAATAATCTTGGTGGAGTCTGAGCCCCCATCCAGAATGCTAAGTAGCTATAGGGTCAGGTATTCTGTATTTTGTTTAGTATTAAGAGATAGAAATACACTAATCAAACACATTTGACAAACCATTTAACATGGTACTAATCATAACAAGTATAACCTGCCTCAAGTTTTTAGTGTTTCTTTCAAGTTGAGTCCTTTGTCTGCAAGGAATAAAATATAAAGGATGGATAGTTCTTGAGAATATATACCTTTGTGTTCGGAGTTCTCATATTTGCTACATCCCTCTTTCTCAGAAATCTTCCAAGGCCCAAGGCTATACCTAACTATTTCTATTGTTCTACACCAGGACCCTTGCAAATTGCTTGCATCATTTACACTTACCAGCCTTAGAATCTTGAAATTTAAAAAAAAAATTCAAGCCAAAAGGATTTAAACAAGGTTCTTCAAACACTATCTTCAATTTGAATTTCGTGCTGCTTACCAAGCAATCTGTTTGGAAACATTCCAGGCGCTCTTCAAGATAAAGCGTGCGTACAGATCCAAGCAGAATTCTCCCAAGCTTAGCATCAGAAAATATTCTAACAGTCAGTTTCTCATACAGCAGCTTCTGGTGATTACAACATAAAAATTAAGAAATACCATTTGGGCTTGAATCATCCTGGAAATGTGATAGGTTCAAAAAGTGTCCTCTTCTACGGCTATAGTTAATGAGCTCTTCACGAAATGAAGCACCTACCTCCGTCATTGCACGATGTACAACAATTAGAGTCTGTAGTGCAACCTCAGTAAACAACAGAAATAAGATGGACTAAGAACATGACTAATAGCTTGATAACTCTCTGCTTGGTTGGAGGAATCGAGGAAAATGGACGGAGAGGAAGGAAATTGGAAAAATCCATCGTTAGTAGGAAGCAGAAAGGGAGGGAAAGGAAGATAGGGGGGAGCGTGGCTAGGAGGAGCGTATGCATTTACCATTTCTCCTATATGTAGAGCTTAATAGTGAAACAACACCTCCTTTTTGTTTTCCTTTCTTCTCCAGTAACAACACAGGGAAAGGTACCTTCCTTTCACTAGGAATTCTTTATTTATGTCCTATCTGTTCCTACTTTCCAAACTGCCTTCCCTTCTACCAAATGGAAAAACAAAACACAGAGAACCGTAGGAAATAAATTTCATAAGTTTCTATTTGTCAGGTTAGATTTCGAAATCAATAAAGATACACAAAACAAAGAGATTTATTCCATGGCGTTAAAACAAAGTTCAAGGAAAGAAAATGTGTTGACTGAGGTTCATACTCAAGAGATGATCACACCACATAATGTGGAGATCGCTAATATCAAATGAGTGTAGATCCTGTTAAAATCGTGGTGAGTTTTATGTCAAATAGCAGTTTTTACCACATTTTGTCATGCAGCAGTTCCGTGCTTGTGATGATAATTTACTAATATGAAATATACAAAATTAGAACACATAAAAAGAGAGAGTGGCAATAGATTAAGATAGCAAGGTGCTCAAGAGCGTTCGGCCCAATTGTGTGTTTTAGCAAGACGCCTCGCAAGAGCATGTATACAGTAAGCAACATCAACCCGAGATCTAGAAGCTGAAGCCGCAAGAAAGATTTCTGAAAAGAAAAGCCCATAAGTATACTCATATAATGCTCTCAAACATAAAGCCAATCATAAAAACAACTCTCAATTAATTATGATTTCACTTCAAACTCATCGTAATTACTAAGTTGACATTGAAAAGTTCATCATAAATGTGAGTTAAGGTATTGTGGTCACAATCATCAATTGAAATTACTGCTGTTGACCTAAACAGATTCAAGTGTATGTCTTGAATATAACGGATTCCTCGAGCTTGGGTAAAAACATAATACAGACCAAAATAAAGCTCAAGCTTCACTCGTTTATCTCATTACCAATATCGAGCAAGTTTCTGCCCAAACTTTTCATGATCCAAGCTCAAGTAGCTTGAGTTTCGGAGTCTTAAGATGCTCATCTTATCAAGTTTAGTTCAACACATTAATGAATTTCAAAATTCAAGCTTAGCTATTTATCTCGCAAGCTGAACTTAACCAGGGAAAACCTGAGTAGCTTGCCTCATTTCAATAACTTGCAATGGGGACACGATCACAGCAATGGGGACCTTGAATCAGCCTCGTAGGTGGGGCCAATTAACCGATTTACGGTTATTTTAATACTTTATTAAATAAATCACGTGTTTTTTAATTTTCTTCCGAAAATACATTAAATCGTATTTGCTGCCTATACATGCTTTTACGAAAACCTGTTTGAAAATCACGCCTTCTCAGCAATTAAAGACATAATTAACTTTGTGTTAATGATTAATTGAAAACGGATTTTCTAAGCACGTTTTATAAAGACGAGATTGCAAGACACGCTTTTAAAAATATAATTTTCTCAACCAAAAATCGTCACCAACTATTTTTTGTGAATTTTTCGTCAAAGTAATCTCTTTTGCCAAATATATTGGCAAAGTACTCCTATTTTCGAACTATTTGTAAAATTACTCCTTTACTCAAATCTTTCATTGCGTTTTTCCATAATAGCACAATACTCAGTTTGCGTTTTAAGCCCCAACGCGATCATCCATTGCGTTTTTTTCAATTCTAGCGCAATCAGCCATTGCGTTTTTGCCCATGGCCTGTCCACATGGCACAGACGTTGGTGCCAGGTGGAAGTTGCAGGGAAGACGCAATGAATGATTGCGTTAAAGAGTCTGTCAGGTGGAAGTTGCTGGAAAAACGCAACGAAGGATTGCGTTAAAAAGTAATTTTACAAATAGTTTAAAAACAGGAATACTTTGCCGATATGTTTTGCAAAAGAGATTACTTTGACGAAAAATTCATTTTTTGTTCCTTCTAGTTTTCTGATTCTCCCTCCATCACAGTCCACAGAGCCACCACGCAGACATCAAACTCCAATTGTGTTCAATCACCGGCGCCAGAGACCCGATCGACTGCGCCGCCTCCTCGTCGTTAAACATCAAAGAAAAAACCACCCCAAGCGTTCCTCCGCTCCCAAACTGCTTGGCCGATCACTGGCGGCGATGCATGTCGGCTCATCACAGTAGACTACGATCTAATTAACGGATCACCGCCTCCTCCGTTTTTGTTTGTACAGTGTGTGAGAGAGAGAGAGAGGTGATGGGATATGGGGTTCGGAACTTGATTTTGTAGGGAGAGAGAGACGGTGGGATATCCGGATGTGAAGTTACAGACTTGCGGTTATAAAAATCCTGAAGCAAAGACTTGAAATGTTTCACAAGGCAAAAGCGTGGCTGGCAACCACGACTTTTAAAAACGTGTTTCATAACAACGCTTTTATATTAAGTTAATTCTCCTGGATTAAACAGACTAATTTACCTTGATCAAAAAAAAAAAATAGACTAATTTACCAGAAAAGAATGTTTCGCAACCACGTTTTTTCAAAAATGTGATTGCCAAACACGATTGAACGTATTGTGGGAATAAAGTTTAAAAACACATGCTTTAATTAATAAAGTGTTAAAAAAAAAAAACATAAAACAGTTAATGAGCCCGTAGGTTGCCACCACACTTGAGAGTGTAGTTTGGTTCATGGTGTGTATGTAACACTGCTCTTTTATTCTTATTGTATGGTTTTAGGGATTTCGGATTTGATTGATACTCGTGGGATTCAGTTATCTAAGAAAAAATTAGAACACTGCAATAAGTACGTATATCTAGAAAGATTTACATGCTTCGCTTTAAAAATTGTCATGGATGGGGTTATCATTTTGCATATAAACACGTTTTAAACACAAACACCTTTACATTCCAAATAATTTTACTTCAGCACTTTGACACTCCAAATAATTTAAGTAAAACTATTTACATTTTGGAGACCAATGTGCTAACTATATTTTATGAAAACTCAAAACAGTGGGGTAATGAGAAATTTCTGTAAGTTCGGGGTTGATATTGCAGCCAAAAGTTTTTAAAGCAATTCGTAGAACTAGTACAATTACAGAGCATCTAATGGTAATCATCAGATTCATCACAGAGCCTATTTCTAAATCGTTGTGTCATGGCGTGCATGCCATCGTTTGTGTGGGTTGTCTCATTGACCCTTGAGCATTTAACCAGAGATTTTTTCGTATCGAGTGGAACGACGTTGGCCTTTTCATTTACTCTTGACGTTACTCCCAGTGAGTGCTCAAATACTCGGCATGGCAATTATTTTCCAAAATTACAGGTTTCTGCAAAGCCGTAGATTGTGTACGGGAACTCATGGATGGTCAGTGCCAATGGTCCTGATGGATGCTCATTGACAAAAGGTCAGGGGAGTTGGTGACCTAATGAAAGAAAATCCGGCAACCGAGGCCCCGATAAACGAAAGCTATAACCACAACAATGTCAAGTTTGCGAAATAATAATAGCCATGTGAATTTGGTGACCTGATGAAATAAAGTCATCGCTGAAAACAAACGAACTTGCATTATTTTTGCTCGATTAGGTTAAAAATTCACAAAATTTATGAAATTACAGTTTATTCAACTATAAGAAATATCATCTTCGCACTTATCCATACATATGATTTGGCGACAAAATCATGGCCAAGGGGAACTGAACCTAATAAATAGGCGGCTATAATGTTACTAACAACAGCGGTCCAGTGGACAACTAGTCTGAGTTTCTTCCTCTCTCATGCTTGGAAGGCATTCTCACCGCCATCTTCCAATGACAGCTTCCGATGACAGCTGCTTTTCTGCTAACATGGCCGCGTGCTGGTCTAAGTACTCTGTGCTATTCATTTCTGTTAATCTGCGAATATTTTGATCAATACAGTGGTGAGATAAAAGTGAATACACAAAACCAAAACGCAAAGAACGTAATGCTGTGTTTGGATCTTGGATTTGTAGAGGACCAAGAAAGTGAGAAAAAAAAAAAAAAAAGACTACAAAATCAAACTATATTTTTACTTTTTGAGAATGGAAAATCAGACTACTCCGAAGATTCATTTTTAGGTAGGTTACTGGAAAAAGAAGATGTACATAATATACTGCCCTGTCTTCTCCCACACTAAATCGGGGAACTAACCACAGCCTAAGAGGATGTGGCCATGGTCATTTCTATTTCGAGATCAGAAATTGAGGCGAGTTCGATCTTTTTCTTTTTCATCATAATACAGGAGCTAGATCAATTTTCTTGACACAGTCTACTTTGAATGAGATAATAGTTAGTTATTGAAGCACACTAAAAACGCAAAGCTACTTTTCTAAACTTAATTATAACTATCTACCGACATGTAGAACTGCAGAAACTACTGGCTAGGGGTCTCAAAAAGTAAGTTCCAAGTCTATTGTCCTGACCACATGTTCTGTTTCACGAACATTTTAAACCAATATTTCCCAGATATTATTTTTTTAGCGGATACCACAAATTTAGGTAAACCAGAAAAAAAGATATAAGTAGAACACCTTACCTACTAATGGTGCGATCTTTCGCAAACCCCAATTCATTGTCCACACAAAGGTCCATATCATCAGTTCTCCTCGATCGTGAAGAGGTTCTGGGTGCCATATGTTGAGCATCAGAGATGGTTACAATCCTTTCGAAAAGTTCAAAAGGGGTCCCCTCAGCAGTACACAAAAATCTTGCTTTATTCTCATACATCACCTGTAAGTGAAGATGAGTGAAAAACATCAGCTTTTTTTATGTTTACAAAAAATCAGCTTCATATCAACTTTTTCTTTTTGCTCGGCGAAAGTCGGTAGTGTTTGTTGTTGTAAGTGCGGTTTGAACCCTAGTCAAATGTATAGGAGTACATATTGCCTACCATTGGACAACCACTCCACTTGCCAGCTTCATATCAACTTACTGAAACAAAATAACTCAATAGCTGATTCCTTGTCAATTTAAGTTCTGACCTCAATCTTCTACTTTCATGCCATGGTCCTTCTAAGAGAGAACATATTTTCAGGATTTTAGGGCTTCTGTGAAGCCCAAATAACAAGCAACTTCGTCTGAATTATTTCATGAATGAACAGTCAAATAATTTGGAAGAGAAGGAACTAACATCAACTAGAGTGACAAACCGATATGCTGCTGTCCTGTTGTGGAGCCCGAAAATTGGCACACCTTCCAAAGCCAGTGTGTGAAATCTCTCTGAAAGAACAGCATTGGTTAAGAATGTATTGTTGCAAAAACTATTGTTTTCGATGAGTTCAATTGTACAACAATAAAATAAGTGCAGGAATTGATAGAAACACAGTTTTTCAATGAGTGTATAACCCTATGTTTAGGATGAGCACTAATGCAGCTACTATTTAGTACTTAGTAGATTGCTTCAGCAAACTGGAGGCCGACAAAAAACAACAAATTCAACTAGTTTTGTTCACAGAGAGAACAAGCAGTCTAAAAGTCGAGGTACAAAAGGGTATATAAAGAAAATGTAGTTCGAGGACTTAAATTCTTAATATGCAATGATCAACCAAGCAAAATAACTTTAATTAGCTCAGAACCCACTCAAGCTAGAATAACTTACTGAACAATCCAAAATAGTCTGCAGCACCAAGTGGTCTATCACAGAGTTCTTCAAAAGGGAAATATGCACATCCGGTGGCACCCAAAGGAACCTGACTAGTGGAAGAGAAGGGGGAAAATGACTAAGTATACTGCTCTTCATATGTCTCCGTAGAGCGATAGAGGAATTTATTATCATATACCTGTAATGTCCTCCCCATTACAACTTCCACTTTTTGTGGACCAGCTGTATGTTCCCCAATTAGCTGTTCGAACTTCTGCTTGAAAAGGGCTTTTGATTCTTTTCCAGTGAAGTAGAAACCTTGCTGGGCCTACAGTTCAAGTCTATAATGAGAAGAGTTTGTATGAGAAGGAAATACAAGCTGAAACACTAGCATAGGTTCATATCAACTTGTGTGTGTGTAATAGAGAGAGAGAGAGAGAGAGAGAGAGAGAGAGAGAGAGGAATTTCTTACCGAAGTCAATTTTCGGTAGTCTGTTGACGAACCAATTTCATGAACCACACATCTTTCCTACATCAAGTTATTAACACGATTATTCTTTTTTTAACCAACACAACGACAAAGACACGGGCCTTGAGGCCTCAAGTTTCTCAAGACCTACTGGTCAAAGAGACTTCTTTAACTTGATCTAGAGTAGACTTTGATCAAAACAAGTTCAAGCCCAATCAAACTCATCACTGTGTCTCATCCACAAGGCATACCTTCAAAGTTGAAATAAATGGTAGAAAAAGATCTCTCTGTAGTCCACCTTCGTAAAGTTTATCTGGAGCCCGATTTGAAGTAGATACAAGAATCTACACTCCCAGACATACATGTTGTGTTAATTTACAAGTAGAAATCCATGGGACAAATGCATTGAAGGCTGAGTACAAAGAACATATCAGAAGTTTATCCTACCGCGCCATTGCTAAATAACTGACTAAATAAACGGTTTAGTATCAATGCGTCAGCAACATCAGTCACCTAAGAAAGACCACAAAAGTTGGAAAATTAGCAATTGGCCAAAGATACGAAAGCTAGGACATGTCATCCACAATCATGTGCAACAGAAACCACAATTCTATTTCCAAGTTCCAACATACCATAAATTCGTCAAGACATAGCAAAATTGATTCATCAGATATCTCCCCAGCAACAACTTCAAGGGGATCTGCCACACCCCTGTGCTTCTGTGATTACATCCCACATCACAGCATGAAAGCTTAGATTTTATACACAGGTACCAGGTAAACCCTATTTCCATTCAAAGTCACCACGAACAAGATGAAAACTGGACATATTTAGAAGTTGTGAACTCCGACATTCAATTCACACAAACTTGAAAATTGGGTGAAGCCATGGAAATCCATGCG
The DNA here is from genome assembly GCA_036023075.1 of Gaultheria prostrata. Taxonomy (NCBI): domain Eukaryota; kingdom Viridiplantae; phylum Streptophyta; class Magnoliopsida; order Ericales; family Ericaceae; genus Gaultheria; species Gaultheria prostrata. The sequence goes on from JAXBDA010002550.1 coordinate 21,223, forward strand.
TTGCAACCCTTATTGGTTCTCTTTAATATCTTCCTTAAACAAGCGCACGCAATTTTTATCCACACAAAGTATACAATGCTTTGATTATGGCTTTATTCTTTCCCATTTTCCCTAACTTTCTGATAAGTTGGTATGTTTAGTCTGCCTTACATAGAAACTCTTTTCGGAGATGCGATCGACTACTGTGATCTGGTTATAAATACTGCTGTCAACTTGCTATGGTGTGACTGACCCGCCACATAAAAAAATAGTCCAGTTTCAATCACAATGAACAAACCTTCTATTTAGATTTCTTTGTGAAAAGAAAAAGGACGATTCTTACTTGCAAGCGGCTGTGAACATCCAACATGAAGTCATGAAAATGAATCCTCTTTTTCCTCCAGCCGCATGGCCTGGGAAGATAGGAGTAAGGATTCAGAGGAAAAGTCAATTAACACTAGTTGCTCTATCCAATTATAGTCCTGCATTATACTAATGCTTCAATAGTTGGTGATAGGTCTCAATTTCATGTCAAACTATACGAGAAACAAACTTACAATTGATCGTAAAATAAGTCCATCAGCATAGTTTTCCCGGTGCCTACTCCCCCGTATAGATAAAGTCCTTTCACTGGTGAGTATGAAGACTGAGGAATGAAGCGGGACCACAGCCACCTACTCCTGAATACGAACTAAACAGTGAGTAAAACTTGCCAAACCCAGTTATATTACAAGGAATGTAATCCCAAAGCAAGTGATTCCATTTAAAGAGTTTACCTGCTAGCTTTCTCAGAAGTTTCATATCGATCTAACCGGCAGGCATCAGCCGACTTAACAAGCTCATCATATAGTCTCTGAAGTTCTCTTATGGTGTCTACCTGCAGAAACACTGTCACTGTATCCTCTTATAAAGAAAATCAAATTACTATTAAAGAGATACGGTTTATTAAATCCCTCAAAAAGGCATCCCGTGCATAGAATTTGGAAGTAGTTCAGTTGCTTTCAAGAACTAAAGTTGCTTTCGTTTTGGTTATGATAGAATGCTAATCAAACAATAACTACTAACCAGTGCATTAACCGCAAACGGGACTCCAAAATCATTGATGGTAATATAATACCAGACAGTACTGAGAAGAAAAGTTTTTTTTTTTTTTTATTGAACATAGGAAACTTAACCTTCTGTTTGAAGAAAATTCAGAAAACTTTAACTACTTGTCAACTTCTTACTTCATAAAAAGCCATATAGGCACATTACAAACTGTTCACGTTTTCTCTTGAAAACGTAGAAACAAGTATGGAGTGCATGGATTACCATACCTGACAACTATCGCCATCCACAAGATCACCTGCAGCAATTCTACGCTCATACTCGACCAGAGGCCCAGCTCTGCTTAAATCTTTGATCAAATCAAATGAAAAAAGGAAAAATATGAACACTGTGCTAAGGATTAACGTCACAGAATCAAAAACATAAAAGGATTATCATAAAAGACTACCTTCACTGGTTACTTTGGCGGCTTCAGCAAAAAGAGCTCTAGAGATCCTATTGGATGGATGAGTGTATCTATAAACTTCAGCATTGTAGGAGAGGTTGTAGGTGGACCCAACTCTTCTATTGGACAAATGATATTGTCTTCTCCCTAACCCACTTAAGATATAATCTCCTTGATGCCGAAAAGCTGATCGAAAGTGTCGAAGGTTGCGGAAAATCGTTCGCATCTTCAATCCAGGATTGTAAACAAAGTCAAAAAAGGACAACGGATGATGGAGGATCGGAATACAAGGAGAGCTGTAACAAATAGCGGTCAAACAATTAGATTATGCTATCAGAATATTCCCACTTACACAGTATTATCATTAACCTTTACACTTACGCCACTCAAAAAGGAACCAATAAAAAATTATTACAGTGAAAAATACCCAATTCAATACTACTATATAATAGGATATAGTACTCAAAACATAAAAAAGGACAACACTTTATACCGTAATGAATAAAGAACCAAAATTTACCATCAACGTAACCTTGCAGCTAGATTAGGAAGACCAAATTGGAATTTCCAAAAGGGAAACAATTAGCATATCAAAGCAAATAAAAAGATAAAACAAAAGAATTAAAGTTCATATAAGCATAAAGGAACCTCACATTAATGCAGGCACAGAGGAATTTGAATAAATCAACGTACACCGACCTTGCTTTCTGGCTGATTTAGCAGAGGATCGTCCAAAATTGCAATACCCAGAGCTCTGTTGAACGTTTGAAGAACAAAAAAAATGATCTTCCCAAGGTTGAACAATCGTCTATTGACTGACAAGATAAGAGAATTTGTATGTGTGTACGTGTGTGTGTCTTTGTCGTGAAGAAGGCGGAGAGTCAGCAGGAAGGAGAGAACCCTAAATCGCGGGAAGTCCTCCAACAAAGAGGCGAGAGAATGCGTGCCGAATAGAGCGAGAGAGACGAGAGAGAGAAGATGGGATTTATCAAATCCAATCGCAATTTTACTGGTATCTGGGACTACGACACCTTGTGGGGTCTTCTATTTCATTTTATCCTCATCTATGGGGAGAGTCTGACTGGATACAAGTACTAAGTAAATGTCAATTAGGACACAGCTATTATATCTAATTGATAATGTGAAATCTAAGCTTCACATGATTATATATTTAATGCTCAACCAGTCCCCTGAAACAGAGGAACATGAGGGTTTTGGAATAGGGGATTTCATTCCGAACCAGTCACCAGAAGTCGTTACAACGTGGTAAATGGGAAAGTATAATGTTACATGTACTACCATTTCGGCTCATATCATTTACAACTCTCTTACATACATGTGGAGCTCATACATAATTATGGGTGTAGGCCCCACGTATATATGTGAGGGTTGCAAATAGTTTGAGCCGAAATAATTGTACAAGTAGCATTTTTGAATGGGAAAATGGCTATAGGGCTTTTTTCGGATATCTGTGATGATGAGAGGTCCACTCCGAATGGCAAATAACTCGTCAAGAACAATTTGTGGTGGCAACTCCAATCGGGACACATGTTTCAGGTAATGTATGGTGGCGAAGTGCCCTCTTCGGACAGTAATTAACTCGCAACAGCATTCCATGCTTGGTGACGATTCTAATCGAAACACATAGTTATTAAAGTTATTAATTTTTCCTTTCATCCTCTCTGCTTTGACAAACTTTAAAAAGTACTCCAGAAATCTGCATACTCTCCTATTTAAGCATGACAATCCGTCCACATCATTGTTGGTTTATGTCGGGGGGGGGGGGGGAATTGCCGTCTTATTTATCTCCCAAATCTTCGAAAAGGGTCACTTTAATAGTGGGTCCTTACTTTTGATACATATGCCCAAGGCCCATCGCCCCCAAAAAAGAGAGCCAACCACATACTCCAACTTTTGGTCCAATTTGAGAAAGGGCTCATTAAGTGCGTTAGTGGGCCTCACCAATAATTTTTAGTGGCGGAAAACTATTAGTACTAGGAATTTTCTTTCTTTTTTGTGCTTGTACTCCATAATTGGCTCGGCTCGGCTCGTTATTAATCGAGCCGAGCTCGAATTCGAATTTTAGGCTCGTATAATAAACTAGCTCGACAAAGTTTGGTTCAACTCACAAAAGTTCGGCTTGTTTATATAGGCTCAGATAATTTAAAGAGACTCGTTATGCAAATTAACTTGACTCTGCGAGCCCAACTCAAGCTTGATTTTTGGGGATTTACCAAACGGCTCTGCTCATTTACAATCATAGTTGGTCTTATCGTCAGCAAAACTATATCTACTTTGAAAAATAATTATGAGGTAGTTTTCTTACATCAAATTTTTACAACGGGTGGAATTTCTGCTCTTAGATATTCATTTTCTCTTCAAACTATCTTTCTTTTATAATTGGGAAAGGCTACAATACACATCTTCTATTTTGGTGTGTATCATACGCACCCCTATAAAAGTTACGAGTCAATTACATCTTACCAATAAAAGTCACGATTTTTTTATATAAAAGTTACGAGATGCACCAAAATGTTATGAATCATAGAAAAAATATTACGAATCATATTGCTGAAAAGTTCCGAAACACTAACAAATGTTACTATTGCCAATGAGGTGACATAATATGGACCATACAATAGATGCATATGGTACACACATTTAATCGGTGTGTATTATAACTAACTAGCTATTCCCTTCATAATTTTATTTGTAGCCTAGTTTGCCACTTGATAAAATCAAGATTTAATAAACCTTCATAAAATCAAGTTGCAAACTAGGCCTAAAATTAAAATACAATCAATGGTAAATTACATTTGGAACCTTCACACTTTGTCTTGAATTGTATACTTTACCCTTACACTTCCAATTGTGACAGTCTACGCCCTACACTTGGCTTCAAATTGCAATCTCCTACTCAAAGTTGGATATCATAAGTAGGGATTAGGGACATCTTCTTCGAATTGGAGAATACATATACTCGCCACCAAACAGACAGCAGTCAGCGCATCTCATCACCTTTTTCTGTCTGAATTTAATTTCGATCAGCTTGTGGTAACAATCACAGTCGATTGAGGGGTGTGTGTGTGTGTTCAGAGAGAGCAGATTGGTTGGAGATGGCGAATCAAGGGGCGAAGAAGCGAAGAGAAGAGAACAGTCGTCACATGAAGAACCTCCTTCGTCTCATCATCGCTTGCAATGTACCAATCCCTTCACCCTTATGTCGTCCCATTTCTTGATTCAGCAATTGGGTTCGCTTTCTTATCGATTTCTTGTTTTCTTGCAATTTCTCACCCTTCATGTGCCAATACATATGAAAACAGCCTAAAACTGCAAACCACTTTTGCTTTTTCTTTGAAGCAAACGAAGCCGTTCTTTGACCTAGAATTGAACTGCATCGTAGATTAGGTTGGTACTACAGAAAGCTGTTCATCCCTGGAGTTTAGATTTAACGGCACCGACTGTTTTGGGCTTGTAAAGTTTATAGTTTCATTGTGTTTTGTGCTGAATAGCAACTAGAATAGAACTAAATCAGAATCCACTGATTAATTGAGCTGAAAATCAGAATTATATATCTAATTAGATTAAGATTAGGTACTCTGAATGCTTGTCCTTGTGGTATCTGAAGTTTTTACTAGTTGTCTGGTAAATTGAATAGCTCAATTCAACACAGAGAAGGTTAGAGAATTATAGCAATTTCTTTCTCCAGCCCTCACCAATAAAACAAAGGGTCCACTAGTGTACTATTTTGCTCTCCGATTGAGCAAAATAGTGTGCCCAATATGTTTGGAATTTTTTTGGTTATTTCTTTTGCAATTATTCATTCAAAATCAAAGGGGTGATATCTCGCTGGTGATCTATAGCTCTTCCTCTTCATTAGCAGGATTTGGGATTCCCTCCACTTGTCTTGGTTCTCAAGTGGAATTTAGGTCCTTGTATAGAAAAGTGTGATATCATCACAGATTGTTTGGAATGAATTTTACCCTTTTGTACTATAATAGAACCATCTCTATGTCTAACTACCTTAAAGTGTTACTGAATTCCTATTTGGTCTTTTGATTGTTGTTGCACCAAAATTGGCTTTCTAAGGAGTAATGGTCCTTATTGTTCTGGTTGCCTTATTTATTCTTGCTCTTCCATTAAACTTCACTGATTAATTATCAGGAAATATGTATACTGCCGAATTGGTCTGTTGCCGAATTGGTCTTATTCAATGCTTTTGTAATAAAAGAGAAATTGTGCTTGTTAGGTTATATATCTTGTGGTGAGGGCAGGGATCTTTCATTCTACTTTCAAGTGGAAACATTGGGTTGGCTTCATTTTGACCTGTTTTGCTTACGTTATTCCCTATCAACAACTTGCCTCAATGGCAAAGCCTGCATACACTGATGATGGGGACCTCTTAGATGGTGGGTTTGATATGAGCACCGGTGGAATTTGTGGGTACGTCTCCTTATCGTATACTATCTTTTTCTTTTGTCTCTCGACTCTCTTTATGTTTTCATGTTTGAACTTGAGTGTTATTCTCATTCTTGATGTTATAGTTGGCTTATACTCAAAAATCAAACCTCATTTTTTGCTCATTTGTACAACGAAGCTTTTGGAATGAGCCATTACCTGCTTTAACTGGATTTAGTTAGGATTTGGGGGTGTGTGGGTGCAGGTGTGTTTTCAAACGCCAGACCTTACTACAGTTAAATTCTGGCATATTGTGCTAGAGTGACATGTATTCAAAAGTTGGGTATGAGTACGGGCCACATACGAAAAACTAATTGGTACTGTAACGACCCGCGCCAGCTAGCCTGCTAACCCTTAGCCTAACCACGTGGCTCAAAAGGTTAACCTCGAGTTATACATTACCTGCTCACATTTCGTTATAAACTATTTCCTTTGTCACCTTTCCCACCGATGTGGGATAACTGAAATTGGGGTCTTACAATCTCCCCAACTTAAGATCGCAACGTCCTCGTTGCGCCACATGGTGGGCACCAAGTGATGTTGAACAAGTCCCGCTTAAGCACGTCAAGCTCCTCAGGCTCGCCTCATGCGGGACCCGCCCAAGCATGACAAGCACCTCAAGCTCTTCCTTTGTTGGGCCCACCAAGCACGTCTCCTCGCGGGACCCGCCCTCACTTTCGGTTGGTGCAAGCTCTGATACCACCTGTAACGACCCTCGCCAGCTAACCTGCTAACCCTTAACCTAACCACGTGGCTCAAAAGGCTAACCTCGAGTTATACAGTAGCTGCTCGCATTTCGTTATAATCTGTTTCCTTTTCACCTTTCCCACCGATGTGGGATAATTGAAATGGGGGTCTTACAGGTATTGCATGTTATACTTTCTGCTTTGGTTATATGTTGCAATTAGTCGATTGTACTTGAAATCTAATGGGGTTAAGAAAAGTATCATACTTCCGTATCTCATCCATATGAAGGAGTAGAATTATTTCTTTCCAAGAAAATGTGAGTTTTTGTCCAAATATCATAAAAATGAGAGAATCCAAGTATCTAAATTAGGTAAAGGTGCTGAGACATCCTACACCCATGTCGTATCTGGCGGGCCCAAGTAGTATAAGGACGATATAAGAGCTGTGTAACACTTAGCACGAGTCCACCTCTTGGACTGAGAATTTGAATCTTGAAGTAGTTTGGAATACGTAGAAATCATAATAAAAACGATGAGGACACAAGCGACAACGATATTTTCACTCCATAGTTTCACAGATGTTTTCAGTACAAGCCAAAAAGGAGTTTTCTGGAACTTATGTAGTCCATAACATTGATGTAATTGGGGCATATTATTGGCGTTTTGGTGCTATTGCTAACATCGATAGTTGCAAAGACTATGATGTCTCCTATTGCTCAATGATGCTTTTTGAAGAATTTTGAAATAACTTCCTGTTTCCTCTACGGGGACTTACTCCGGGATTAACAATGGTCAGGTATCCGATAAGGCGATTAAAATAAGAAAGACAAAACAATAGTTGGATAATGCAGAAGACTGCAGAAGCTTTCTACCTCAGATGTGATGTTGCGTTACGTCCATGTGGTTCGTATAACGATAAGATTTGCAGTATTATATTGGTCCATTTTGAGCAAGTTTTAAAAGAAGAAAAATGTTTGAGATTTCCGATTTCGCTCTGGCTTCTCTTCTCCAATCACAGTTCCCCTTCCCCTCTGTGGATTAGGGGTGATAATTTTAATCGAGAAACCAAATGGACAGTAGTTTTTTGGTAGTTTTTTGGCTCGGTTTTCATTTTATAATTTTTTTTTGTCTGTTTCTGTTTGTAAAAAACTGACACCGAGATACACCGAACCGAACCTGATTATGTGGTCAGTGGCGGTTTGGCTAAGAGGTAACCGATTGGTGCGGTTCGGTGAAAAAAATGAGAAAAAACCGATTGAACCGAACTTATGTTTTGGATAATAGCAGTGTGAATAATACCAAACTGAACCGATATCATCCCTACTGTGGAATCGTGGATAGTACCAGTGTTGTAGGTGATGTCATTTCTTCCAGTTATCTGCTAACCAAGTCCTTGAACCATTGGTGGATAACAATGCCTGTTACTCTACATAGAACAGAAAAGAGTTTTTGTTACAAGGCACCAGTTTTTAAAGTTGCGATTTGGCTACTGAAAGTAACGTTTGAAACTTGTATATTGGTTCTTGTATTGTGGTCTCAAGCCTCTCAACTATCAAGAGATCGCTTACATCTTACTTGTGATTTAAAACTGGGAGTTTTTTACTACGCCACGCATTCTAAGATGATAGCGTTTCCTATGTGATATTAGTGGCGAGATTTTTTGACATCTATGTGAGGTATACAACACTCCCTAGTGTTTGTTATTTTGTATTTCCATGCCTTATCTTTTGATGCAATCAAGATGGAAGACCAATTCTTGAGAAGGAAGGGAACACGCTCGAGCTATAGGAAAAGAGCTTGAAATGCTGTTTTTTCTTTTTACATTTAGGGCCTAGTAGGATATTTTCTTGTTTTTTTTGCACTTAGGATTTCTTATTTTGGTGTTTTTTTTGTTAGGTTCCTTCATGGCAAGGTAAGTCTTTAGGATGTGTGTCCTTAGAAGTTGCTCAGGGGTTGTTTTAGCAGCAGTAACAGTCAGCAGCCAGCCAGCAAGCAGCAGCCTTTCTAAGTCAAAAATAACGGCTGCTACTCTTTTGTCATATTAGGCAGAGGTACTTCACCTGGAAGTAACCTTCTTAGGAGTTCTATATATAGGGCTGTAATACATGTTTTAAGGGATTTTTTGATGAATGAAATTTCAGATTATTAATGTTCTGTTGTGGCCTTAGAGTGCTGCCTTTTAGGGCTTGGTTTTGAGCCCCATAGCTCGTGGATTTCGAGCCTTAGCTGCTGAATTCTGCAAGAATCAGTCCCAAATCTGATTCGTGCATAGTTTCGGCCTTGATCCATGTTAGTCGGGTCCATCTACGATTGTACTTGTTGGAATCTCCAACCAAGTTACATCATCTTTATAAGTGACGTTCTAGCTAACAGCTATAATTGAACATGCATTGTTTTTCTCTCACTCATGTATATGACACAACAAGATTCTTACTTACCAGTGGTTGCTCCTGCAGATATTTGCATGATGTAATCTACATTACAGGCTTTGTGCAGCTCGCGTCTATCATCTCTGAAAAATTTTGGTACATATACTTAGTGGTAAGGTCTATTTTCTGAATTGGTTCAATATGATTTGCCTGTATGATCTACGATGGTCTTATGCTTATGAGTTTGATCTATAAAGAGTAGCCATGCTTAGTTAGGATTTGGGATCCTTCAGTGCAAGGGCTAATTAAATAGGGAAAGTGAACTACCAGAAGGAAAGGATCCATTTTTATTTATTTTTTCACTTTGCAGGGGTGTAGAGTGGAGGGAAGTTAATTTTTTGCTTTTTGCTTTGGTCTTCATCTACTTACCCTACTTATGAGAAAAAAGTGCAGCTCTCGATCAGGTGGATATCATTAAGAATATCTGAATATGCTGGTGGGTTGCAAACTGGTGTAATACACAGTTTATTACTCGTACCTGTTTTGCAATGCAGATAGGTAAAATGACAAAAAAAAAAAAAAATGCATGGGCAGCAAATTAGAAAAGGTTGCAATTACTTTTTCTTTTTTTTTTTTGATAACCAGATGTCCGGGCTAGCTTGCGGGCACCTTGACTAATTCCGGGGCCCTGGAGGCGATCAGGCATAACCCCCAGTGGCCCTCAGAGTTAGCTGACAAGGGGAATCAAACCTAAGACCTTAGGTGGAAGCAATCCCCTGAGTCCCAAGGCAAACGTTTCAATTACTGTTGGTGTAACTAGCATTTGTAGTATGAATGGGGAAATTCTAATCAAAGAATGATTGCAGATTATGTTATAGATATTAGTAGTTTTTCCTTAGTAGAACTTTTTATATCGGAGCAGTGATTATCTGGCTGAAATGTTTGAAAATGTTAGCAACTTTTTCCTTGGTAGAACTTTGTTACATCGGAGCAGTGATTATCTGGCTGAAATGGTTGAAAATGTTGTTAGCAACTTTCTTAGTGTTGGATGATATGAAGACCTCAACATAATGAATTGATCATGTCATTTTCTCTAGAATGGCATCATATTTCTGTCAGTAAAATCAAATTTTTTTTAAGCAACAACGTAAACTGAACTCTTTTATCTTTTTGCTTTCCAGATACCAGCATTTGCTGCATATAAGCTAATAGGTTTGGTTAAAGGATTTTTACCTGGTCGTTCAGAGGTACCCTCTCTCACCCAAATCTCTAAATCTCTAATATATTTGCAACCAATGCAACTCATGCCCAGGGGTTGCTGAGCTCTTCTAAATACTGTTTGACAGGAAGGTGAAGAGGATGAAAAGACACGAAAGAAGAGAGAGAAGATGGAGAAGAGAGCTTCGCGACCCAAATTTGCAAAAACAAGAACTCGATGATATGCTTTTGAGATTTGCTTTTGGGTACAACTTATTTTCATTCGAGCAGGAAAGGAGTGCTATCGTTTCTGAAGTACTTTGGAATTTGGATACGAGTACAGCCTTTTGGTTTTTCATGTGTGGAACAGTCTGTAGTAGATGGCTGGGTTGACAAAATCTGATTTAATTAGATTTTGATGTTCATGGTTAAGGATTTTTACCAATCTTCTCAATTTGCCTGAACAAAGTAGCTAACACAGCGCCACGATTGAATTCAGATCCACCGACTCTTGAAACGTACATGCACGATAGCTGTAGGAAGATCTGTGTTTTGTTACAAGGAATTAATTAATCCGCATTTGGGAGATGTTCCAGAACCAGGACCCAGACACCTGGAGCAGTGTGCTAAGTAGTTCCTCATTATGTATGGAATTTCATTGGACGTGTTCATTTCTTCTTCATATGCATAGGAGAGGTAACGAGGAAAATTCCTTGCCTTCACTTTTCCTTTCCCTACAATTCGAAATCCAAACCCAGCAAAGTTCTCATAACGTACTTACGTATTGATCGCAGGGACGGATGCAGAAATTTAATCCTGTGGAGGCACCTTATTAATTGTAATCGTGCAATTTTTTCCCCTAATCAACGATTTTGCTGAATTAAGAAATTTATTATGGACTCTAAAGATTATAATGCATAATTTTTATTAAAAAAAGTACAAACAAGAAGGGAGAATTAAAATTCAGGGAAAAAAAATACTAGGAAAATTGTTATTGCCATTATACGTTCAGAATATATAATAAAACTACTGGGCTATTGCACAAGGAATGTTACTGGTCTAGTGGCAAGAAGAAAGGCATTGGTTTTGGAACTAGAAGTCCAAGGTTCAAACCTCAACATTTACTCTTAATTGATAACCTTTTAAATTTTGTAGCGTAAAAAGAAGAGTCAAGAGTGAAACTCGTGACCTCTGGAATAGAGGTAGAGTGTTTTGCCACCAAAGAACACGCGTAATTTGTTACCTGATCCTGACACAAATAATATATATACGAAACTTATTTCCCAAAATTTATTTTTTTTAAATCGACGAGTGGGGGTTAGCGGGGACACGTGATCCCTGATTGATCGTCTTAGTTTGTAAAGAGCGTGGGAGGTTATAAGTGGCCGATACCTTCTGGTGTTCACACCCCTATTAGGTCCTTGGTTCAGAACTCTCATGTAAGCCAAGTCCACATGCATCAAAGTCAGCAAACAAAGACGCACAAGCATATATAGAAACGCTTGTGTAAACGGATGATGTTTATATACTGATGATACATGTTTATCAGTACAGCAGGCATCCCTTCTTTCTTTGGTTTTCTGATATCATTCTTTTACATACATTCTCAAACGGAAGTGAATGCATACAAAGTATATACGTATACCATATAGCGATGGAATTACAACATGTGCGATTGTCAGCCATCGCTTTACTAAAATATATACCTGAAGGCTGGACGGCTGAACCCATCCCGTTGACACCGTCATCTTCCATACGGAACAATGTATTATGTCACAGTTGGTGAACATCCAAATAATATACATCCCCACACCACCAAGGAAATGCTGCACATTTGAGAAGTTCCTTCCCAACAAGTTTTAAAGACGAGAAAGGTGATTGAATCATTCCGTTGATGAGTTGATGGTTCGCTGAGAGATCACTGTTAGAAGATTGAATTCACGCTCCAAAACCCATGACGATTCATTCTGATGGTTGATGCTTAAGGAGTACTCCAGGAAATAACCACTGTACGTGAGTATGGATACAGTGGCCCTGCCAATTTTCAGGAACAGAAATTTAATAAATGAGGGATCCGAGATTCTTCCGAACAATGACATATCACTAAAGGGCAACAAAGCAAAGGAGATGGTGAATTACATGAAGACATAAAGCTAAAGAAGCTCTTCTAAAGTGTTGAGGGAAACTACACTAATAAAGCATAATGGGGATAACCAAATTATGGAGTAATCACAGCATCAACGAACTTACCTACATGCCACAGATTCAGATGTAGAGTCACCAACTTTATCAACCTTGCGAATCACCGCACAACTGCACCAGGGCACATCATTGAGTAAATGTGCTAGACCAGAAAAAAATTACTAAATCTTTTAGTGACTTAAACAGTTGTGTAATCCATATTCCACTGTTTAACATTTTCTAATGAATATAGCTGAGGGAGTTGTAATTTCGTTGGCCATCAGTGGCAGGTCCACGGTTACAGATTAAAACCTCACTTGAATGTAATTAACAAATCAAACGCTGTTTTGTTTGCTTTCCTATAATCCCTAGTACTTCTCTATTTGGATAACGCTCCAAAATCTGTAAGCTACTATCTCTGCCCTTTCCCTTTTGGGAGTTAAATTCTATATCTTGCGGATTACATAAAAATGTTGAAGGGTAGTTTTGAAAAGTTGAAACTTTGCACATGCAATGACTAGCAGCCCTCAAAACGTTGGATTCCCCCAAAATGGACCCCAAAAAAATAGGGACCGAGGGAAAGCAGGTTATCATTTTGTAAAGAATCACAAAATGCATCACCTTTTTACACCTGCTGGAAAACCATTATGAAGTACATGATGATAAGCTGGATCCAAGGCATCATTAACTGATTCCGGGATGAGTGATCCGAGGATACTAGTAGATCTTCTGCTTCTGTAAGAATTACCATGGAAAAATAGATGAATCGACTTAACAAATCACTCACATGAGATACATCTATAAGTAGATAGAACTAAAACTTGATGCAATTCTTGAGAAAACATAAAATAGCTTACACTTCAAAATATAGAGCAGTGATAAAAGAACACGAAAAAATCTAGAAAACCATAAAACACAGGCCACAACAAGAAATCATTAGGAAACCATAACAAGGGGAAAGCATGAAATGAAGTATGGAACCCCCCCTCCAAAAAAAAAAAAAAAGCAGCAGAACACGGCTGATGCTGTCTACAATAATAAGTCAATAACAACTAACAAGCTTCAGATTGATCCGAAATGTGCAGGCTGAAGAGAAAAGGAACAGTAGAATAATGAGACAAGTAAAGTAACATATCTTAGGCCGAGTTTTCCGTTAGATTTTATGGGAAATCCCATAAAATCAAGCACTTGATGAAATCACTCTCTTTCCCATTAGATAAAATCCAAGTGTGATTAAATCACCACCCAATGGATCATTTACCATTTTGCCCTTTATTTTCTTTAAGGGGCCCCACCATATATGAGTAATGATTGTACTTTTTTTTTTTACTTTTTTTGGGCAGGGGCAAAATAGTAATTATGCCTTTTGTCCTTGTGCCATGTACAGTGCAGTCTCATTTTATCACTGCCTCATTTTATCAAATGAGGTTGGAAGGGAGATTTAATCTTTTGAAAAACTGAGCCTTAGTAAGGTTATAAATGGTTGTTGCCATTAGTAGTGAAGATTTCATGAGTAAAACAAATAGACTGGAGTGCCCCTCGACCATGAGCCAAAAGATGGTGGAAAAGCTTCTAAGGCCTTTACAAACTTTTCCACCATCTTTTGGGCGCATTGTCAAGGGTCACTCTAGTGCCAATAACTGCACATCTAGATATGTATATACTGGCATGATAACCAAGTTAAGTGGGCATCTAGGAAGAAGTTCAGATATAGCTCTCACCTTTGATTAATATTGAATCCTAGAGAAAAGGCATGAACAGAACCCGAAGAGCTTGTAGCAACAAGAGTATCTGGAAGTTGCTTGGATGGCCCAAATGACAATGAAAATATAGTTGATGGGTATGTTCCCCTTCGGAAACTATATGACTGCTAAAGATAGAATAGTTAGGTTCTATACCTTCAAACCAAAACATTTAATTAGACATATGAGCTAAAGTGAAATTGAGGTTGGAAGTGAAACTCAGGTAGAAATAGGGCATCATTGATGACATCAAGCAACATGAAAGAAGAGGTGAAATCCTATATGCAGTAACTACTCCCTCCAGTCTGTCATCCATCTGTGGGGTGTCCCAATTATATTTTCCATTTTGAAAGGTTAAAGCAAAAAGTTTGTAACTCTTCAAAATTTTCCTTTTTAAATAGCTTATAGCCTATAAATGCTTTTGAAAGTGGGAAAAAATTGCATGCCCCCTTGAAAAGTTTTAATTCCCAATTACAAACGAGAAGATGAGACAGAGGGAGTAAAACATAAGAGTGGTACTCAACATATTGCAAGTCCTATTAAAGGCTTTTGTGATGCTTCACCTTAGACGCTTCTGAAACAAGGTGAACTCTGATTATGGTTCCCTGTTCGGATGCTGTCGCAATGTACATCCCATTTGAAGAAAAAACCATTGCAGCCAGTGGTGAGCGATGAGCATCTATCTGAAAGATAACCAGACTTGGTATAGAAACTTCAAAGAAGTAATTCAAATAAGCAGACACTAATAATCATACCATCAAATCATGCATTAAGCACTGTATTAAAAAGCATTATAACCTCGCAGTGAGAATGGAGTTCCATGACATTGTAGACTAACACAGATCCTTTTGCAGTACTTGCTGGAAGAGCCAAGAAGCAACCATCCAAACTTGGTGAAAATGCATAAAGTCCTGAGGAGAGAGATAAATCAGAGATGTATCCAATATATTATAGCAGCAGAAATCAGTCTTACAAATCACATTATTCAGCTCATGCAGCCTTACAATTGCAGGAAAATGCAAATTAAGATGCCAGCACTATCATAAAGTGGAAAATATGATGGCATGCCACAATTCTAACAAGATAGTCTACCAGTAGTTGACAATTTAAGAAAATGACAAAACGGTAATAGAACAAGATTGTGGAAACAAGATATCCTACTCACCTTTTAAATTTGTCACCGTATCGATTGTGTCCAGAATAGCAAGACTGTTTATGTCATATATGTATGCCTTTTCTTGCAAAACAACAATCAATCTGCACATTCCAATACACTATTTCAGGAAGAATAGACAGTTTTTTGAATGAGCCAACAGAAACTTCAACAGATTTGGAAAAACTCCAACAATTAAGCCATCTGTTTTACAGTATCAAAAATCATCTGCATTAGGTTCAGCCCTCTCTCTCAACAGGGCAGGCCACCCACCACTGTATGGTTCATTGCTTCAGATATTACTATCACAAAGGAACTGTTCCCGTCAACTAGTCACACTCCCTAACCATAAACCTTCCTTCCTTTGGACTTTCAGTTGAGCTCCCAAAACTACAGTAATTGCTGCCTCATATTTCTGAAAATTATCATTGATGCCTTAAAAACACTGCCAATACTTCAAAACTTCCAATTCCCACAGCATGCATTTTGACTTCAAAATCAAACAGGCATTAGGACAGCAATTACTTCCAGTCTTCCACCATTCATAACAGAGAAAATCAATTTATGTTTACCTTTTCCTATTTACACAAACAGCAAGTATTGAAGTTAAGAAGTTCAGCTCTCGAAGGGCATTCCCGGTTGTAGTATTGAATAAGCAAAGACGACGTGGTGACAATGATGGCTGTTTCAGTCAGGTGAGAATGAGGAAAAAATGAATCAGAATTCAGAAAAAGCCAGAAGAACAACGTAAGTTTGCTAGTAGTGATACACCATCTAAAAGTACATAGTACTGCACAAACATGTAACCTGTAGACCAGCTCCTACAATTGCAATAAGGCTTGAAGAATAAAGCATTTCGACAATGATGAATGCTCCCATAGCTGACAAAATAAAACATATTTGATGAGAATGGCTCTAATACTTGAAAATTCTACATCCTACATCGATATTTGTTTTGTAAAAGGAAATCAATCTTAACCACACCATTTTCTGTCAGGAATAAGACTCACCCAAACTTCAATTAACAAAGTACTATAACTTCTAACCTACGTCACATAATCATCCAGTGGGATCATCTGCTCCCACACTCAATCCTCATCCTACGCTTCAACTCTCAACCCTCGCTCCCACAAAATTAAGTAGTTTGGGATGTTTCCAAAAGAAGTTTTCACCTTCTCGCTCTGCCTTCCCTCCACTCAATTGCTCACGCATCCGCATTACGAGACTTTAGCTTCTAAAGAGTCTAAATTTATTTTTACCAACTCTACTAACCGAAAAGAAACTTAAGAAACGGATATTAGCAATGAATGCCACAAGCACAATACCCATATTAGCATCTAACTAACTTAAACAATTAAAACTAACAACTTGCATAGTTATATACTTGCCTCGTTCATAACAGAGCCTCCCTGTATTGGAATCAAATATTTTGAACCCATCCCTCGTCCCAATCGCAAAACAACTGAGAATTTTCAGAACTCAACAATTAAACCCAAAAAAATAAGAAGGAAAAACACAAACTTAAGTGCTTAGCCCTAATTCCGAAAATCAAAAGATACAATTCCAAGTATATACAAGCATACGTAAATTTGTATACTACCTATTATCCTGATTGAAGGAGGCGCAGAGGATCGGATATGAAGAGGAGGACTGATTCGCCATTTTTTTCAAGATTTCCAGCTACCCTTTTTCTTGGTTCTGTAGTTAAAGTTCCATAGCTCATCAAAGATTCTGGGAGACTTCAACACAGTTCTCTTCCCTTGCACTTCACAGAGCTGTGCTTATGTTTTGCTAGATTACAGAGACCACCTTGGGGTATGTTAAATTTGCAGACAATGCCCCGTAATTATGGGGTGTGAAATTTCCTGTAGTTTTAGGCCCCGTTCGGTTGGGCTTTTTGAAAACCTATTTTTGGGCTTAAAAATCCAAAAAATATGTTCGGTCCAATTTTCAAAAATAAAGTTGTGAGATCAAATTATGGGATAATTTCCCAACACCACTTGCCTGTTCTCTTTCTCTTTTGTCTGTGATTCTAACCCATCGAAGTCTTCCTTTGTCTTCCAGTCCAACACAAATCCTAACCCACTTTCCTCTCTCTTCTTTCTCCCATCTTTAGACGATAGCTACGCCCTCTTCTCTCTCGGATAATTTCAACGCCTACTATTCTCCCTCTCCCTTCTTAGTGTCTGTGTATGGGGTGTCTGGTTTGTGTTTCTGGGTTGTATCATGTTTGTGTCCGAGGTGTGTATCTCATTTCTCAACTTGAGGTACTATTTCTGTCGAATACCAGCTTCTATGTTATCTCAAAAGGCCCAGGCATGGCTCTGTCTCAATTCATGTTTGGTGTCATGTGCTATTAAAGGCCAGGTGTATGCTTGAACTTCATTTCCCTGGTTGATCTTTGCATGTTACTATATTTACGCTGCTGCATTTGTCTTTCAGCATTTCGTTAATTTTTTTCCTTTTTCCATGTCTGTCCTTGCTTTGTGATTGGTTTAGGCTTTTCTTGATGTACTCTTTATCGAGTTTTAATAAAATCTTGTTGCCGATCAAAAATTAAAAAATAAACATAAAAGATATCAATTGACATTAACGGGTTGCCCCGATCGTGCAAAGCACGGCGGTACCCACCTAGTTGCTATCAGTATGTGCTTTTGGAAGTTATGTTTTGTTACTATTTTTCATCTTTTGTTTTTCCAAATATGTTTCATATCACATGGTTATTTGATAGGTGAATTAAATTGAAAATGAATCAAGGGCTTGTAGCCTAGCAGTTATCTCTCAGTTCTACCACGAGCAAGACCAGGGTTCGAGCCTCGGCAGAGGCGTTTGGGATTTAGGGCTATGGACAACTTCTAGACCTCCTTTGAACTAACTCATTAATTCCCCCGCTAACCCCCTACTGATATATATCGAATGGTAAAAAAAATAAAAATTGAAAGTGCTATCTAGTCTTGTATGGAAAAAGTTTCATATTTTGCAAATTCCAATTTACCAACTTGAAAGTGGGTACTATGCTTGCATTCGTCTTTAAAAAAAAATGGAAATATTATTATTTTAAAAAAATAAAATAAAGTTAAAAATAAAAAATTGAAAATTTGATTAATCAAAACGAACAAAAATTCTGAAATTCATTTCGAAAACGATCTTCAGAATAGTGAAGCGAATATGAATTTTGAGAAGAATTCAAAACTATGTTTACGAGAAAATTTCAGAATTATTGTCCAAAATCAGCAAATGAACTATCAATGAAAACAATCTACGAAATGATTAAGGAAAGAGAAATTGTTGACTCTACTACTCCTCCGTATAAATAAATTTGCAATAACAAAGGGCCTCATGTGTAAAGGCCCACCAGACTCCTGCCCACGAACCATGGCCGAAGGCGGAAACTTGTATTTTGAGCCCAAATGAATAAACGACCCATGCTAATTGTGTTGGGCCCAGATCCATGTCTAACATAATGGATGTAATGATAAGGAACCTGATATCTCTCTCTCAATGTCAAACACTTATATCCAAAACAACCATGGTGGCTTGCCGCTTTTTTAACCATTTTGGATGAAGGTATCCCTTCTGTGTATTGGGTGTGTTATATGGAGGGATAGTGAGGAGGGTTAATTCAGTAATTATATTATGTTTTGCAGGTTATCGTATTGCCCTTATCAGAGGTGTTGTGTCCAAATGCGCATGGGCGTATTTGAAAAAACACGTTAAGTGTAAACACAATTTATGTGTGCTCTCTCCCAGGCCAGCCCTCCAAATTGGGCATCAATTAATTAAGTAAAAAAAGAGGAAAAATGTTACTCCATTTATTTATTTTTTTGTTTAATTAATTATCTAAATAGCCATTTCATGCCTCGTGTAAATCTCTAGAAGTTTTTTAAACCAAATTCCATTTTAGTGAAGCCTTATTTATCTGAAAATAAAAACAAGAATAATGGGCACCTAATAAAATTTCAGCTTGAAAAGGTATTGTAAAACTTTTATTCTTAATGCAACTACCAAACTCTCTAAAAGGTAGGTGTTAGTGCCAAAAATATATAATCCAGTTAGTTTCACAATTTTGGCAATAACAAACCTCAATTGATTGAGACTTGAGACTCGATTTGTCTTGATATTCGGCACTATTTTAATCTCCTTTTTTAACAAAATATGAGGATCAGGTCAGGACTTCTTGACCTTGTTAAAATCCGGACCTCCCCTCTCCCGACCATTTGGCCGGGAGAGGGGAGGTTCGTATTTTAACAAAGGTCAGGGTGTCCTGACCTGATCCTCTCTGTATGTAGTATTTTTTTTTTACGAATCCTCGCGTTAAACCTTAAAAATACATTTTAAACGCATCTAACGGTTCGGATTGTCGAAATTCAATCTCGAACGAAAAATCTCTTACATAAGCTATGTAAGGGAGCCCCTATAGGATTTTCTTCATATATATATATAGGAGGAGGAAGATCTTATAAGGGCTCCCTCACATAAGCCTTATGTAAGGGATTTGTGGTTCGAGATTGAATTTCAATGATCCGAGACAATCCGAACCGTTAGATGTGTTTAAAACATGTTTTTAAGGTCCAACGCGAGGATTCGTCAAAAAAAAATACCCGGTAGGGCTTGATTCCAATCAGTTTTTAAAAAAATGCTATGTATAACGTTTTTATCGAAAAATGCTTGGATCAAGCCCTTTCGGGTATTTTTTTTTTTACGAATCCTCGCGGTAGACCTTAAAAACACATTTGTTCGGATTGTCGAAATTCAATCTCGAACGAAAAATCCCTTACATAAGCTATGTAAGGGAGCCCATATAGGATCCTCTTCCTATATGTATATATATCACAAAGGCTTATCTAAACCGAAGTGAGGGGTGAGAGCATTCTAATTCTAGGAAATGTTAGGTAAATTTAGGGTTATTTAACAAAGTGAACAATTGTTAGGTTAGCAAAGACATTGGTTGTACATTTCCAGGTATAAGGTTATATATATATATATATATATATATACACCAATTATCCTGTCAAGGATCCCGGACCGAAGGATTTTGGGTGTTTTTAAGGGTTTAAAACATGTTTTTGCATGATCCGAACCGTCCAATGTTTTTAAAACGTGTTTTCCAAGGTCCCCGCGAGA